>WSXT02096183.1:0-11575 GCA_011762715.2 Neuroterus valhalla
ACAAGATATAATTATTTTCTGAATGACAGTTGCTCCCAGGCGGACCCTGCGGTGGTTGTTAACCAAATTTTAATTTATATATATATATATATATATCGCCAATATTCATCTATGTACTAACCTAACCTTACCCAACCTAACTGACATTGTACTGTATTTTTTTTAAACATAGGAAGGCAACGACCTGTAATGACCTAACCTGTGGTCTACCAGACCCTACCGTAGGGTCTGGTAGACCCCCGGTAGTGGACTATACTGCACGGCAGCGGCGGCTGCCGGCTGCTTAGTTTAGCTCTCTTCTTGGGGATCCATTATTTTTAGAATTGATTTTTTAACTAAAATGTACATAAGTCGTCTTTCAGGTTTCAAGATTTCATTTTCTTGAGAATTATTGTATTTTAAATTTTGTTGAAATTTTGTCTCTTTCTTTTAGACCATTGATCTTGTTCGGAGGATCATTTCTCTGAAAATTCAAGTATTCGATTGTAAGAACTACTTTTTTCCAAATTCGTTCTTCGAAGATTGATCTTTATGAGTTGAAAATTTATCTCTTTGTTGCAAATTCAACCATATGATGGGGAAGTAGAAATTTTAAATAAAAAATTAATCTTTTGGTTTAAAATTCGTATTGATTTGTTATATTTCTGACCTCGACCCAATTCAGTATTTCTTGTAAGCCAGTTAGAATCCTCTAATAAAGCGTAAACCATGTACCAATTCTAGTGAGAATTGAACTTTGACCTAATTTCTACATCATCTTGTACCTCAGAACCTTCAGATCGTTACATGTTTCAGATCAATTGCTGTGAAGTTTGGCATCAGCAAGAGCTCTGCTTGGGAATGCGTGATGCGGGTGTCCGAGGTCGTTTATCGTCATGTGGGCGATTTCATCAAATGGCCAACAGAAGAAGAGGCTGCGGCGAATTGGGAGATCTCCAGAGCACGTTTGGGCTCAGTGGCGTAACGGGAGCATTGGACGGGACACAGATAAAGATCACTGCTCCACTAGGTGATCACAAGCAGGATTGGATAAACAGACATTCTAATTATGCCATGCAACTGCAGGTCAGTATTTGTTGTATATGGGAGAAATATTTTTAACTTCAATCATGATTCGTTTTTGTCAAGTAAAAACTTTGGGAAACACAGCTCTTTCTTGGATTTATTAGATTACCAAATGATTGCCTCATGGAATATATAAATATTGGGCAAATATGTAAAGTGTCAGTCATATGTCGCTCTTATAAGATTTCAAAAAACTTAGAAGGAATTCTGAAGTCTTATGGGTTTTTTTAAAACTTACAAGCGCGAATCATAAAATTTTCGATAACTTATAAAGCTTACTCATAAGATTTCAGAAAACTTCCAAGAATTTCATATGTTGCCTCATAATCTGATGAATCTCAAATGAAATTTAGCGAATATTCTAAAATTTTTTGGAATCTTATAAGATTCAAAATAACAAGGAAAACTGCGGAAAATTTTTAAAAATCGAAGTGAAAGTTATATACCAACAATTTCATAAGAAGCAAAAATATTTCAACTTTGGGAAAATGGAAGAATGCAGTCTTCAGCAGTTTTTGATTTTTTTTTATATATGACCTTTATTAGTTTTGCAAATTTTGTTATGTTTCCAAATCTTGAAAAAACATTTCAAAATGTTATTAATTGTTTATCCGAATTTGTTACTCTTAAACAATTAACCATTTTCCGCGTTTTGTGTTATATTTTGTGGTTTGAAAACATTTGGCAATTTTTCTGAAATACGTACATGAATCATACTCAAATTTAATAAAAAAAAAAAAAAAAAAAAACTTATATGGTTGAAGTATACCTAAAGCTTTTCGAAATCATACGCAAAAATACAAAGTTCCTATAATGACTATTGAAATTTTCCCAATTTCTTAGCTTTTTCAAAATTCTATCAGTTTTCTGAAAATGCTAGACAATAATTTTTTTCCTGGATTTCAAAGATTTTTTCGCAAAAACTGTCAACTTTTTCAATATGTTTTATAACGACAATTTTTTAGATTTTTCATCATTTTTCTATAGAGCAAACTTTTAAGGAATTTGCTCCAAAAAAATCAAGCAATGTCTTTTGGGCCATTGTTAACCATTAAAATCATTTCACAAAAAGCATTCGCAAACACAAGTTTATTTAAAAAATATATTTTTAGGCGTTAATCTTCTGTTTTCACCCACTGCGCCCGCGGAAATTTAAAACGTCGCAATTTGGGATTTGTATTCATGATTCGAAGAAAGTGAAGATTTTTTTTCCATTGCGTATGTTAGAAAAAACCAATTCGATTTTTATCGCAACACATATAAGTAGATAGAATCTCGCGTCATTTTAGTTAATTTACCAAAATCACAAGGTCACGAAGTTCCCGTATAAATTTTCGAAAAATGAAATTATGGAAATGTATTATTCTCATTAAGTGCGTCGAAAAGTTGTTCCATTTTTTTATATAGGACGTAATATAAATATTCTTATTTTCTGTTTAAAAGTGTTTACCAATCATTGTTTAGAAAGTCAAATTTTGTCGAACTGTAAGATTGCGAATTCCTATAATTAAAATAGGAAAACTGAAGATTTCAGAAAAAGAATCGTAAATTAAAGAATCTCAAGTTCTACTATATTTTTAAAATTATTTTTTGTGTTCAGTTTTTAAACTGCTTGTAATATTAGCATTTTAAAAATGACTTACTACGCTTTATTCAAGGTTGTCTGCGATACTTCCCTGAAATTTCTGCACTGCTTCACTGGGATGCCGGGATCAGTGCACGATATGCGTGTGTTTCCCCCGTCAGGACTGCAGGAGATGTGCACGCCGCAATACTTTCCTGGCGGGAGTTGCCTTCTTGCTGATTCTGCATACACGAACCAAGAGAACGTCATTGTGCCTTACCGTGATAATGGTCATTTGGGGCCGGATGAGATTCTCTTCAATACGACTCTGTCTTCGTGCCGGATGATGGTTGAACGATCGATAGGCATGTTGAAAGGACGCTTTCGAACCTTGCTGGATACCCTGCCTATGAAACGAGCTGATCTGATTCCCCGGTGTATTATACTTTGCTGCATCATTCATAATATGTGCATTGACAACAATGACTTCGCCGAAGTTGTACGACCAGACCCCCCTCAATCTCATCATCCTCGTCGAAGATTTGCAGTAGATGCAGAGGCAAGACGGCGCGGCAGCGAAAAGAGGCAACGCATGACTCGTCGCTTAGCCGCCGCTGAACACGATGAACCCCAATCGGATTAGCTTCACAAGCAGGGTGCATAGCGAGATTGAAGCCCTGGAGTTCACTTTTGATTATGATGAAGGTAACACTTATGTATGCGTTTCAATTTGAAAACTTGATAAGAATTGAATTTAACTTTAATATTCTTTTTAGAGCCTAATCCTGTTCAAGTGTAGAACACGTCATCATTCTGGAGCCTAGGAAACTGCATATTACATCTAAGTTATTTATTATCTTCCTCATCTAATGTAATGATAGAATTTCTTGTGACAATTGTGTTTATGTGATATTTCTAATTTAGAGATAATGATAATAATTTACCTCGGAATGCTTAGGCTAGTTTCTTTATGCGTGTCACATATAGATTTATTCATGATTAAATAAGTACATGTAAGACTCCTCCCGGAGGTTTTTCTACAAGTTGGTTTTTTCCGGCCGGGTTGTGCTGAAGCAGTGTCCATTACAAATTGGGTAATGCGGAGGCGCTGGCCAATGCGGGAGTCTCTTAGGTAGATCATAAGTAATTTAATAAACATTTTCAATTTCTTCGCTTTATTATGGTAATTCATACTTCAAAACCATTCATTTTCCCTAGTGTTCAATTATACCTATTGCTTATCGTGGATTGCGTACGAAAGAGCTGTGTCCATTTTGTATCTATGTACAATTTGAATGTTTAAAACCTTGATCTTGCTTGAAATTACTTATCAGAACGAGTCAAAAATACCATTTATTGCATTATTCTCATCATAATGAGAAGGTATTGGTTTTATGTGAAAATTGACTTTCGCGGAAGTCCTAGGTGCGCTCAAACTTGTAAGCGAAGCGAGCCGCGCGCGATCAGAATGTATGCGCGCAGCGGGCAGATTTTTTGTTGTTATATTTATTGCAGATGTAATACTCGAACAACTAAAATGAAAAATGATCATTTGGTTCTCGAAGGAGTTCGTTATTATTGCTCTATTTATTGACAGAAATGTTTGTAAGACTAACTTCAAGACTCCAAAGAAAACTGGCTTCGAAATAGTATTTGTATTATTTCTAGGTTGCCTTCCCTTTAGTAAAAAAAAACAAGAGCTATTCGACTTATTTAATATTTCGACATTAATAGAATTTTGTAGCCTCAAAATACTCGCGCTCGTCGATAAGGTAGTTATTATATATATCTACAAGCGCAAATTCACGTATAACAATAAAAATGGGCTAACATAACCTGAAAATACACAGGAATGACCGCTGCGCATGTCTAACATACGCGGGCGGGATTTTCATGATTTCAAAAATATTCTGACGACTGCATCCTCCCCACTCACTGACTTTTAGAGTTCATTTGTTTCATCAACGGAATTTCCTACACAATTTGCACGTGGCTGCGAAGCTAGAAATAAAAAAAACATCATGTGCTCAACAGTTGATCAAGAAATCTATTACAGTGTGGTAAGCATTTTCTGTGTGTGTGTGTGTGTGTGTGTGTGTGTGTATATATATATATATGAAAATTTCAACTTTTGCTTCATAACTGATTCCGTTATTACATTCTCATCATAATGAAAAGGAATTGGTTTTATGTGAAAATTTACTTTCGCGGAATTTATTAAATATCAACGTTTTGAGACCTCCTAATTACGAAAATTTAGTTTTTACGTTTCACGTATGTCTGTCTGTCTGTTGTCGTCTGTATACACGATAACTTTCGAGAGAGTAATCATATTGGATTGTGCTTTGGCACACTTTTTTAAACCCGGAAAAGAAGGCACGAGTTCGTTAACCAGCTATAGTTGTTCAAAAGGCAGATTTTTTTTATTATTTTTTGTGCGACCAAAATTTGAATTTTCGATTTTTTGAGAAGACTCGAAAAGTTGTAAAGGTCATCCTGGAGGGACCCCAAAAAGAAAAATTTTGTTCTTCAAACTTTTTTTGATATCTTGCGTTTTTTTGGCTGAAAATTCTCATTTTCGTTTATATTTTTGAATTTTGAAAATGCCACAACTCCGACAATTTGGTTTTTATCAAACAAAAAAATCATGAGGATAAATTGTTTCACTTTTTACATACTACAAGAAACCGTACCTAAAATTTTTAAATATTAGAAAAAAAATCCGAAAAATTTTTGATCCAAAATAGCTGGTTAACGAACTCGACTCGTCTTTTTGGTCCCTCAAAATGGGTGCCAAAGAACGATCAAATATGATCACTCTTTCGAAAGTTATCATTTTCACAGATTATTACATTCTCATCATAATGAGAAGGTATTGGTTCAATGTGAAAATTGACTTTCGCTGAATTTATGAAATCTCACATTTTGAGACCCTACGATTCTGGAAAAGAAGTTTTTACGTTGGTGTCTGTCTGTCGGTTGTCGTCGTCTGTATACTCCATTACTTTTGAAAGACTAATCGGATTGGATTGCCATTTGGCACACATTTTGAGGGATCAAAAAGACAGGTCAAGTTCGTTAACCAGCTATTTAGGATGAAAAATGGAAAACGGGGGGCGTTTTGAACATTTTTTCAAGACTCAAAAATTGTAAGTACAATTTCTTGTAGCACGTAAAAAGTGAAACAATTTATCCCAATCATTTTTTTCGATAAAAAAAAATTGGCAGAGTTACGGTATTTTCAAAATTAAAAAATATAAAAGAAAATTTTTAGCCAAATAACGCAATATTGAAAAGAAATTCAGAGGGAAAAAATGTTTTTTTTTTGGGAGCCCTACAAGATAGTGCATACAACTTTATGAATTTTCTAAAAAAATCGAGAATTCCCATTTTGATCGCACAAAAAATAATTTAAACTAAAAAAAGAAGAAAAAAAATGTCTTTTTGGGAGCCCTCCAGGATGATCTCTTCAACTTTTCGAGTTTTCACGAAAAATTGAAAATTCAAATTTCGGTTGCACAAAGAATAATAACAAATTGAAAGATTCATTTTTTGGTCAAACTATGCAAGGTACGGGAAAATATAAATGAACTTGTGCACCAAAGAAGGATCTACAAATTTGGTAAAATTAACTTTTTGATAGGATAGGATAAATTCAATACAATTTCCTATTCGTTCCTCAACCATTTATAACAAAAAAGATTGTTAATTATTTGAAGTCTTTGCACACTGACCCTGATTTTTATAAATAAATGTCCGCAATTTCACCTACAACAAAAATTTCTACAGAAAACGACGTAGTTCACAAGTTCTCTATACAAATTATTTGTACGTATAAGGTTCAACATGAAATAAATGATTTATGTTCTGTAAATATATTTGAATCGAATATAATACATCGCAAGTTTAGATTTTTTTTTCATGCGAAACAAATTCAATCTGCCAAATTGCTTTTTTGCAACAGTTTGCGTTAAATACACAATTAAAAAAAAAAAAATTATTTGATCATAGGTGTTTAGCATTTCCTAAACAACTCATTAAATCATAAAATATTTAATTTGTTTTAATTGCGACATGTACACTATTTTCAATAGTTATTTCCCAAACTCGAACGGGTAATTCCAAAATTGAATCCAACTCCCCGATGTCTGGAGGGTAATTTTTATTTTTATTTATAAAATCTGGATTTTCCATTGTTTTTTGAATTTTCAATATTTTTAATGTTATTATAGACTGTCAAGATTCGAAGCAATATTCATCCTGTCCGTCTTAAATTTCAGTACAAGAAACCAACAGGATACGAACTGCAGACTAGGAAATTGCAGCAAAGAAGTCGTAAGTTATTTCAAATAATTATGGATTCGCAAAAAACTAGTGAGGATGTCACTTGATTGACTAATATCCTCATTTTCAGAAGAAATAAAGGACTATCTCCTTGATTCCCATCTAGGAAGCTGGCTCCAAATCGGAGAGGAAGATATTCGAAGACTAGAAGCACTCGAACGACCAGTTGAAAGTAAGTGCTCTTTGAAAAAGTGCGGTTTTTTAAAAATATCTTTACGACTTTAAGATGAGTATTAAGGGATCCAAATAATCTTACGGAATAGCGAAGTTTTAGGCTTAGAGGAGTTTTAAGACATTCTGAAGAATTTCAAAACATTCCAGAAGATTTCAAGATGAAATCAAATTACATTAAAGAGATTTCCAAACCTTTCCATTTAAAAATATTTCAAACACTTTAAAAGATTAAAAAGATATTCCTTCAGCAAAAAATGAGCCTTTCTCTGTTTTGCAGGTGGGTTTGCGTGGAGGAGCAACCTCGAGGAGCTCGTATGGGAGACTCACCACCAAAATAAATTTTATAAATATTGGCTTATCATCGCACAGGAAATACATATATTCATGGTGTCAAGCATCTTCCTCAATCACCTTCCACCCAGCTCAAGCGAGGTTTTTAGCGTGCTGCAGGCCACTTGTTTGCCAGAATATGAAGGGGTTAAGAGGGAACTCGGGGCCCTGAAAGGAGAAGATGCTGTTGACGGATTCTTCTTGAACTTAAAAACGAATGTTGAGAAAACGACAGTTTTCATGAGGGCTTTGGAGAAAAAAATCGAGGACCTAGCCCCGTCTGAACTTGAAACGATGCCGTGGGAGCCGGATTTTTCGGAATTGTTCGTAGACGATTAAGACTTTGCCTGACCTCCGAAATCCATAAAAATAATGTTTGAATTTTGAAAATCTGACGAAAACTGGCCATTTTAGAAATCTCATCGTTATAAACATTTAATCTCTGTTATTTAAACTTAAATAAAAAAATCCTCCGCGAGGTTTGTTTTGGGCGTTTAGAAGATTTGAATCTCGGAAATTCACTCCAGATTGAATTAATGAAAATTAGATTATTTTTGTATTTCAAACGAATGGTCCAGCATGTGGACCTTAGATCTTGTTTTGTTTAAACCGACTCAATTCTTCAAACCTTCAAGAGTATAATGCATGCATTAATTATAAAGTGCCAAATGCTTATCCAAAATCAAAAAGTTAATTTCGTTTCCGGCATGCAAACGTATTGGGCTTAGGTGCCTTGGATTGGTACATAATTTTTTAATAGAATGTAGTTTTTTTCATACAATTGTTTACATTGTTGATGACAATATATTTTTAATACAAACATGAGCATAAATAATGTCTTGATTTTTTTCAAACGTAAGTGTTATGTATGAAACGTATTTCTGTGTTAGATGGGATAAAAAGCAGAAACCTATAAAATTATATACAGTATTAAAGTTTTGTTTATTTCCTTATTTTTTTATCTGACCTTCTTTTTAATATTTTCAGGGTAACAGTTTATATCACATACGACGATAGCGCTTTATTCGTTGAACGCTTTCAATTTGAAAAAGAACGTTCCTTGACCGAGTGCTGTCATAACAAGTGAACTGAAATTATGTTAATTTGATATCTCTATTCATTAAAATAAATTTATTGTCGTGCATGCTGAATAATTTAAACAAAAGGAGGAACAGAAAAATAAACCTTATGCAGTGGCATCACGTGAAGAACAAATTTGCAAATGATTCTGGTGGAGTTTATTTTGTCCATAAGAAGGTTGAAAAGCCTGCCGTGAAACGTCCAGGAGATGCAAGAGTGAAATAGAAATTTAAATTATTCAAAATTCTCGGCCATAAATTCATTTTGAAAATAAGAGACATCAAATAAACCTAATGCCAGGTTATTGTTTATGACAGCAGTCTGTCAGGGGAACGGAATTACTTTCAAACTGAAAGCATTCAATTATTAGAGCGCTACCGTCGTATGTCATCTGAACTTGAACCCATGAGAACAATAAAAAGACATCTTTTAGAATTCCATATTCTATAATTACTTTAACAAGAGATTAGAATCTTTTCCGATTAACACTCTTCCAATTTCGAAACAATATATATTTTTATACTACAGTACTTCGAAGATATAAGAACAAGGAATTTGCAATTTCCAGTCTTGAACCATTCTTTGGTCTCAAGATAAAGTATTGTTATAAGTATAATTAACAAGAATTGAATAAATAATATCTCAACTTTTGAGAATTTCTGAAAACTTTTCAGTACCTTCTGGCTTTCTTTTCAGTATCACAATCGAAATCAACTCGACATATTATCAATTATAATTAGTCGCAATGTTCGTAACACAAATACTTATTAGCAATAACCTTATCGAATTCAGGTACGTCTACATGAAGAAACAAGTACAATTAAAGAGACGGCTGCAAAAACGTTGCATGTCCCTTTATTTTTTTATCTGTCTTTCTTTTTAATATCTTCAGGGTAACAGTTCAGATTACATAGGACGGTAACGCTTTATTCGTTGAATGATTTCAATTTGAAAAAAAACGTTCCCTTGGATGAGTGCTGTCATAACAAGTAAACTGACCATAATGTCATTTTGAAATAAGATATGAAATAAACTTAAGGTCAGGTTATTGTTTATGACAGCAGTCTCTCAGGGTAAAGTATTTAATTTCAAACCTAAAGCATTCATCGATTAGAGCGCGACCGTGGTATGCGATGTGAACCTGAACCCATGAAAATATTAAAAAGAAAGTCCGATCAAGAAATGAGGGAACATGCAACGTTTTTACATCCGACGCTTCAATTATTCTACATATAGTTTAAACTTCTTCAATTTTCAATAAGACATAAATCTTATGTTCGGAGATCAACTCTTCATGAGCAATTGAACGCACCAATCATAAAAGGGCGTCTCCGCGTGAAATGCGGTGAAAGTATTGTCCACAGGCAGAGAGCCGAAGAAAAAAAAAAGTCAGATTAAAAATACCATCACATTAAGCTGGCAAAAATCGACATTTTTTTACTGATACAATAAATAAATCCGATTATCAGTTTGAATAATAATTAATTAAAATTGCATTTTTCCTTGCGCTCAAATTTGATGTTTTTTAAAACTCAACTAGCCGATTATAGCCTAATGACTGATGAAATGATTTGAAATTTTTACAGTATGCTCAGAAAACATACGTTACGTCTCAAAAGTCAATGAAACGCATGGGAATTGCATTTGTTCATTCATATTTATTAACAAATGGCAGGATACCGGTAACCGGGTTTACGTCACTTTGACGGAAAAAAGTATAAGACGAACTCAAACTTCGAGAAAACTTCAAGCGAGCCGTTTTTCTACGTTTAAAGAAAAATGATCACTGAAATTTTCAGAAATTTTTCTTCCAACTTCGTAGAAAAATCGCAAAAAGTCGCATACTTTTTTCCGCCAAAGTGGCAGAAACCCGGTTACCGGTATACCGCCATTTGTTATTAAATATAAATAAACAAATGCGATTTCCATGTGTTTTATCGACTTTTGAGGCGTAACGTATGTTTTCTGAGCATACTGTAAAAATTTCAAATCATTTCATCAGTTATTAAGCTATAATCGGCTAGGTAAGTTTCGAAAAACATCTAATTTGAGCGCGATAAAAAATGCAATTTTAATTAATTACTACTCAAACTAATAATCAGATTCATTCATTTAACAGCAGAAAATGCCGACTCTTGCCAGCTTAATGTAATGGTATTTTATATTTTGACACCTCTTTTTATTCTTCCTCTCTCTGTCTGTGGACAATTCTTCTACCGAATTCCACGCGGAGACGCCCTTTTATAATCGATGCACTCAATAACATTCAGTCTTGTTTACAACCATGTTCACAATACTTATTATATTGAATCAGTCGCTGTCTCCGGCAAGTTTTCGGAAAGCTCGCAATTTTATGTCGTACAATTCTTGCTGTGATTCATCTGCCTTCATTTTTGCCTCAAGCCTCTTCGTCAACGATTGTGCGAGCGCGAGCATCGCCTCATCGAGTGCTACTTTAGTCTTTTCTGTAATTGATTCATTGAATTAAAAAGGTATCGCTTATAAATTTTGTCATGTTTTATTCTTTTTCAACTCTCCAAATGGGGAGTACGAGTGCACTAATACGTACTCGTACTTGCGACCCTCTTATCTTTCAACTTCGAAAATTGCGCATCGTCGCTGCATCACTTTGAGGACTCTGCGACTGCAGACCCAGCTACTGCAGGCGGATCCATCACGGGCCTGCGCCCAAAAATGTTCTGCATATCCTGTGGAGAGAGGGGGCACTTTTGTTTAGGAATGCTGCACAGACTACATAGTAATTGTTGTAGCTACATTTAAAAAAATTGTTCCAGCCTCGTTGTACTACTGGGGATCAAGGAATTGATATGAGAACATTAGATTAGTTTGGCGTGTTTTATGCGAACAGAGAAGTACCTGAATTCACTTTTAGTGAAATCTTGACTTGTCATGCAGTAGACTTCCGTTTCCGGGACCGAGGGAAGAGTCAAGGTGTTATTGTGGTGCTACTATTTTTGGCTTTTTGACAAGGTATGCAGTGATAAGTGAAAGGTGAAA
>WSXT02096194.1:0-11575 GCA_011762715.2 Neuroterus valhalla
TCCGTTAAAAATTCAAGATGTGAAATTTCAGACGATTCTAATACTTTCTCAATCATAAATGATGAGAATGTAAAAATTATGCATGTGATTTACTGTGCAATAAATTAAATCCTGCAATTCTCGGGGTGAAATACGTCATAAAAACACTTCCAAATAAAACACAAGGTTTTTTTGCAGCGGATGCATTTCTTAAAAGCGACACCTTCGCCGATAATTTATTTCGTTTTTGGAGGACAGAATTTTTAGAGAAGAATGAAAAAAACTTCAGATTTTTAGGGAAATTTTGTGCGGGTTTTATAAACTGCGCACGCTGCAAAAAACCTTGTGTGTAGAGTGCTCCTATAATGCATATTACAGAAAAATTGTAGGCATTAATTTATTGAACAATAAATCATAAAAATAACTTTTTTTTAGAGATATTCCATTTGACTAATTTCCATTGTGACTTATATTACAAATATTTTTAGCTGCACGCCTTCAGTTGAAAACCCGAAAAAACATTATTGAAGGAAAAAAAATTCCCACCGTAGAGTTTCGAACCAGAAATATTGGGATTCCGGTACGAGGACCGTACCGCTGAGCCACTGTCATTGATGGTATTCCATTCTTCCACAAGGGAGCTTACCTATCAGTTGGCAATGGTTCGGATTTTGGAAAATGTACATTTCCGAACCGGAGGTCCACCATCAAAAAAGCCAAGACACGTGTCGCATCAATTTTAATAAACTATCAGTTAAACACAGTCCGAATGGATTTAGTATTTCCTATACCTAGACCTCCCCTCGTCAGTGCAAGTTTTCGAGATAGAGAGAAGATATTACAATGGCTACGGATTATCAATTTCATTCCGACTGGAAAATATTGCCGGATCCACAAAGAAAAATGAAACTCGTGGAAGGGGGACTTGTTTGTGAAGAGTTTGTGCGTCCGAAAAAAGGCAAATATAGTCACAAGACTACTGTCGCAGAAAATACCTGGTTTGAAAGATGTGATACTATGGTAGCAACGTTTATGCTTCAGACATACTGTTTTGCCGTAGGTTTGACATTTTATCAAACAATCCGCGAAAGTAGCCTTGTTGGAAAACAGCAGGTATCCAGGGAAACAATTTCCGATTGCTTCTCTTTTTGTCGGAAAGTATGTATAGTTGTTCTTCATACACAAATTTTTAATGAAGAAAAGATAGGATGTGTCGTCGAAATTGGCGAAATTGACGAATGCAAGATCGGTCGCCGGTAGCATGAGCGTGGATTTGTAATTGAAGGTTCATAGATCTTGGGAATGATCCACAGAGGACATGCTCATTCTTATAGATTATAAATCTGTCCTGACAACATAACAGACAAAGATACTTTGATCTCTTCGATCAAGAATCATGTAGCGACAGGAACAGAAATCCATACGGACTGTTGGAAAGGCTAATTAAATCTAACCGAGCAAGGGTATGTGCATCTCACCGTGAATCATTCTGGAGAATTTGTGAACCAATCTACAGGTATGCACACATAAAATATTGAATCTTCTTGGCGCTGGATGCGCAGATCTCTATCTCGAGGGGGTGTGCAGGAGGACACTTTGGCAGATCATCTCTTTCAGCATTATTGCTGAAACAAATGAAGTAATGGCAAGGTAAAGGTAAAGGGAGGGCAAGGTAAGTAATGATAAGGGGACAAATGGAGATGACATGGGTCCTACGTTCTTTCTTTGACAAGTCAGACGTGTGCCCCCCCCCCCCCCCCCCCATGAGACATGGGAAAAAAGGGAAGTGTGTGACTCAAATTATTTCTATACCAGTCATAGAAGTGCCTTCCCGCCCCTCAAGAGAGTTCGAAAATGGGGAAGGTGTGTGACCTACATTATTTCTATAACCAGTCATAGGGCTGCCTTCACGCTCCCCATGTGGCTTGGCAAATGGGTGAGGCGTTTGACCTACATTATTTCTATAACTAGTCATAAGCCTGCCCTAACGTCCTTCACGGGACTTTGGAAATGGGGAAGGTGTGGCCTACATTATTTCTATAACCAGTCATAAGGGTGCATTCACGCCTCCCCCAAGACTTGGGAAATGGAGGAGGTGTGTGATGTACTTTGTTTCTATACCCAGCCATGAGGGAGCCTTCACGCTCCCCACAAGACTTCGAGAATGAGGAAGGTGTGTGACCTACATTATTTCTATAAAAATTTATAGGGCTGTCTTCATGCCCCCACGAGACTTGGGAAATAGGGAGGGTGTACAATCTACATTATATGTCTCCCACAAGACTTGGGAAATGGGGAAGGTGTGTGAGCTACTTTGTTTCTATAACCAGTCATAAGGGAGCCTTCACGCCCCCCACGAGACTTGAGAAAGTGGGAAGCAGTGTGACCTACATTATTTCTCCACTGATTCACAGGGGTTCCTTTTCGACTCTAAGAGACTTGGGAAAATGGAAAGGTGTGTAATTTAATTTACTTCTGCTGCCAGTCATAGGTGTGCCTTTCCGCTCCCATTACACGTTGAAAAGTGTATCGCGTGTGACGTAAGCAACTCTGCACCTCCTACGGACATTTTCTCTTATTTTCTCAAAAACTCTCAGTCGTACGTATTTTGACTATTCACTGAGATAACCGTAAAGAAACATAATTTTTGTAGGGTTTTCATGGTTTTCACCATTTGAATCAAATTTTCGGGTATTTCTACTATCATGTTCGCGATCAGCACGTTGATATACATAGTTATACGAAGCTTCTGATTGATCACAGGTAAGCGCTTTTCGGAACCCCACCCGATTTTTTTACTTCCTCGCTAGAAAATAACATAGAAAGAGATAGATTTAGATCTCTAAACTATAACAAAATGAACGCAAAGAAACTTCAAATGACGTGTCGTCATAAAATGAGGAGGTCATCATGTAATTTCTTTAGCGTTTCAGAAAAATGTTGCCAAGCGAGCCTAAAAATCGATGCCGTGGCGCACAATGGGAAAAAAGCACTTTTTGGGACAAAAATCAGCCGACTCCTCAATTTTCAACGTATCAAAGCTTTTTCCTTAATACTCATGAGGAATCGTACTTAAACGAAGAGGTGCACGTTTTTCTGAATTTGGTATTTTATAATTTGTTATTAAATCTAAAATTTGCAATTGGTTATATGTGCGATTTTCACTCAGCCCCATTCATTGATATTTCTTTACAAAGGTGTAGAAATAGTAGAGTTACTTTTTTGGAATAAAAATGTAAGTTGTAGATAAATATCCTTAGTTTCGAATGTATTACTTACATAGATTTCGTTATAAAAATTTGGAGAATCAATTTCTTATTGCGAGCAAGCACCAAAAAAAATTACAGTTAATAGTATAAACAATTTCTAATAAAAAAAAATGCACTTATTCGGCATATCTGTTCATCGAAAATTTTTATTTTCTGTAGAATCATTCATCTTCACGTGGAGAACAAGGATGATATACATTAGAATCCCATGGAACAATATTTGTCAAGTGCATGCTTTTCTTGTTTGAAAACGTGTTTTGTACTTTTAATTTTGATAATAAGTTTGTTAGAATGAATTTTGCCTTGAATTCACGATTGTTACCTTTGATTCACGATTGGTAATTTCCTTTTTTGTTTCATTGCAAGTTATGTATCAAAAACTCTACAATTAATGAAAGTGCCTTCCGTTGTTTAAAAAAAAGTTTTGTTGTTATTTTAGTCTGGCTAATAAGTTCCTTAGAAAGACTGTTAACCTGGATGCACTAATGTTCAGTTTGTTGTTAGTTTTGCTACAAGTTATGTGACAGAAGCTTTAAGTGGTATCAAAGAGTGTGACTGTTGATAACTAAGCTATTGATAATCAGTAATAAATAATTTCACTGCTCAGGAACATGCTCGGATTTTGTGAAGTGGGAAAATGCGAAGAAAAGATAAATTAGAATGAAAAACGAGGAATTGGGCGAGAACATATAAAAATATAACTTTATTGTTACCCATTCACGAGTTACACGAAGGTGCACATCCACAAAGGTGACGATTATTCGCGTGTTCAGTTCTCCCACGACTTACGCGATGCTCGATTAGGCGTAGACTCAATCATTGTCATTCAAGCACTTGACACACAGACACACCTATAATACACTTACTAAAAATAACATGATAGGAATCAAAATATATGCCAAGTTCACTTCTCGCTCATATTCCCAACATAATACCCGCTTCGTGTGCAACAGCATCACGAAAACAAGTAGAAGAGGAATAAACAATTCTCATAGAATGGGCTACCGCCCGCCATGACAAATAGTTTCCGAATATTCATGATGGGCATCAAGGTAATTTGACGTAATTGACTACAAAATGCAGCACTTCCGCCCGCTATGGAAACTTCGTTTGAAAGCAAAAAAAAAATCAATGCATAAATGTTCCAATAAAAAAAACATTCTTCAAGATGCACAAACATTATCTATGAATTCCTTACCCTAGATTCGAAGCAAGTGCCCTAGCAAATCAGACACCTTGCTACTCGACCTTTTCTATTCAACGCGAGTCTTATGAAGAGTTTTCTAACAACTCCGCAGAAGTCTTGGGTGATTAAGGCAATAAGTAGAGCTTGACGATTGGTCGGCCAAATTCCGAAGTGGCCGTTCTAATGGAACAGAGCGAACTAAGCCACCTTTACCAGGGTAGCATTTAAATACACGGTCAAGCGACCATTTGGCGGGAGACCATCATTGCGTATCTGTACTAGGTCCCCGATTTTTAGATTAGTTTGTTCACGAGTCCACTTATATCGACGGTGTAAAGACTGTGAATATTTGTCAGCCCATCATCGCCAGAAAATTTCCGTAATATGCTGAACGATATTTCAATGAGATAATCGGTTCTCCGCACCAAACTCAACCGAACGTTCAGGGGGACTCGACAGTGGTGCCCCAATCAAAAAATGCTCTGGGAATAAATAGGTCAAGTCATTGCTGTCGTCCGATAATAGCCCTATTGGGCGAGAATCGAGAGCTGCCTCAATTCTTTTGAGGGTAGTATTGAACTCCTCAAAAGTAAGCGTTCGTGAACCACTTTTCGGCGGAAGTGGTGCTTGAAACCTCAGATACCAGCTTCCCACATTCCTCGGAAATGAGGTGCAGAAGGCGGAATGGAATGCCAAGCGGTTCCTTGAGTCGCGAATTGATTTTGCAAATCGAAATCCTTGCGTAATTTTAGCAGGCAATTACGTAATTCTCTTCCAGCTCTCTGAAATATAGTTCCATTATCACTGTACATATGAGTTGATAATCCACGGCGATTCGAGAAGCGATGTTAAGCAGCTAAAAAAGCTTCAGATGTGTAATCCGAAACAAGTTCCAAATGCATCGCTCGAGTCACGCAACAAACGAATAAGGCTACGTAACCTTTGTAACTTTTCTGGCCCCGTCTCGGAGATACGCGAATGTTAAAAGGACACGCATAGTCAATCCTAGTATGCATGAAAGGGGACTTGGGTTGGAGTAGTCCGGGAATTCGGAAGAATACCCATGAAATGTTGCGGAAAAGTAGCCCGCTGGCGTATACAGTGAACGCAGGCATGAATGTATTTCTTAACCAGCGCACGAGCTCTCAGAACCCAAAATCTTTGGCGCAGTGTACGTAAAGTTAGTTGCGTACCACCATGAGACGATCGAGCGTGAGCGTGACAAACAATAACCTCACTTATGCGAAGACGCGGAAGGATAATAGGATGCTTTTTATCGTAATTGATTGGAGAATCACCTAAGCGTCCTCCCGAACGCAGTATACTAGATGCGTCTAAAAATGGGTGCAGTGTCTTCAACGAGGAGCTCAATTTTATCTTATCGGTATGTTGAAGAGCGAGCAACTCAAGTTCAAAGGCCTATTTTTGGATACAACGCAAAATCGAGTACAATACGAGGTCACTCTAAGCAATTTCGGTCAAGACGATAATCCATCAGTTTAATGGGAGGATTGATCAGGCTGCTTTATTGAATGATGAGTGGCTATCTTACTCCACTTAAAGTCAACATCTGGAGACAAAATAGGCGGTGCTTTTGGCCAACTTGCTGAATGTTTTGCCAGCCATTGTGGTCCATGCCACTATAGAGGGTGAGCCTTCAACTCTTCTGAGAAGAGACCCCTAGAAGCACAATCAGCGGGAATGTCCTTAGTGGGAACATGTCTCCACTTAGCGTTCGGAACAAGCTCATGAATGTTAGCCACTCGATTTGACACAAAAGTATGCCAATTCGAAGGATGCTTAGTAAGCCAAGCTTAAACTACTGAGGCATCAGTGTGGCAGGAAATCGGGATTTTTTAAAAGCCCAATACGGGAATGAGAGAACGTAGAGTCTTAGCCAATAATTGAGCTCCGCATAATTCAAGCCTAGGTTCAAGCAGTCAGTAGAAATACTTTCGCAGACCCTTCTTCCTGAATAATTCGGAGATTCACGACTGCAGCATAAGCCCTGCTCGAAGCGTCAGAAAAGCCATGCCATTCGCAACCTAGATTGTGAGCGCTTTGTCCAGTCCATCGCGGTATATAAATTGCCTGAAGCTGGCTGAGACCCATATGATATTTTGACCAATGCCCTTCCAAATCCGCGGGCAATGGATCATCCCACTGCAGTTTTTGCAACCATAGAAGTTGCATCAAACGCCTAACGACAATTAATACTAGTGATAGCCAGCCCATGGTATCATAGAGTTTTGCGATCACAGAGAGAACTAAACGCTTCGTCAGAGAATTCATAAATTTTTAACTCTGCTATAAATTAGAAGACATCGGATACCGGATTCCAATGCAAACCCAAGACCTTCAGTTCCATTTCCTCATCCATAAGAAAATCAAACTTGCATTCTTAATTGTCGAGCTTCTTCTATTTCATCAGCGCCAAAAAGAACGTCATCAACATTAACATTATTTTTCAGAATCGATTTGGCTGCAGGAAAAGTAGAGCTCTCATCAGCTGCTAATTGCTTATTAACTCTATTAGCGATATAAGGAGCAGAAACAGTGCCGTACGTGACTGTATCCAACTCCCAAGCCTTAACCTTCTGTTCAGAAGAATACCAAACTGTACGTTGATGTATCCTATCATGAGGATCAATCATAATCTGTCTAAACATTTTTTCAACGTCGGCGACAAAGACAAAGCGATGATATCGTCAACGTAATATAATCGAGTCTAGATCAGTAAGAATTTCGGCTTAATGTGCAAATGCGATTTTAATGATGTATTATTAGATGTCAGACTCGAGGCATTAAACACAACTCTCAAACGAGTAGTAGAACTACCATCCTTAACGATAGGATGATGAGGCAGATAAATTGTTTGAGGAGTATCAACTTCAGTAAACTCTTGAACGCGACTCATATGACCTAACTGTTCATATCCACCTAAAAATCAGTGTATGCAGAATATAAAGCGAGATCCTTGAGTAAACGAGTATGCACCCTCTTTAAAACTAATTTTGCTCTATTTAATGAATTGCCAATGTCTACCGGAGGGCCGTTCTTGAATGGTGATGGTACCATGTAGCTCCCTGATTCTAAGTGCCGATGAGTTGAAACGAAATGTTCTTTGCAACTCATCTCATCGGGAGTCAAGAGAGATCTAGATGCAGGTCCTTCTATCTTCCAGAATCTAAGCAAGTCATCACGGAGGACTTCCTCAGTTATTCTTTGATCCAAACATATCCGCTCCTAGAATAGTATCTATGGCTACTGAGCTGAATGGATCAGGGTCTGCTAACAAATTCTTATTTATTTCCATTCTAACTTCTTCCCACGGTCTTACAGGTAAAGTGTAAGACGTTAAATTTAATAATACCAACGCCTGGATAAATACGGGTTCGAGCATACCCATCTTTGGTGAAAGTGATACTTAAGCCAACTTTTTCGCGGCAACTATCATCTCGCCCGGCACTCCATAAACTAGAGCATTCACCCTTTGATTCTTCGGATCCAGAACTTTTACCATCCTTTCAAAAATAAAACAACATTCTGAACCCTGATCGAGTAGAACTCTGAAAGTATGCACCCGGCCATTATCAGCTCGCACGTTTACTACGGCGGTTGCGTGTAAAGTCGTTCGAGACAGATCGCGTTTATTATTCAGAAAATGAACCGTAGTGTCATTGAGATTAGAATGATGGGCTCCCTGTATTGATGTTCCGGCCACCTGAGAAGTGATCGCGAGTATGTTAGCCGAAGACAATGCTGGCGGTGTCGCACTAGAATTTGAGCTAGATTTAAATTCAATGTGAAGCAAGGTGTTGTGTTTACGATGGCACTTACCACAAGTATACTTTCTAGAACAGTTGTGCGGTTTATGACTTTGTGTCAGGGAATTCAAACAACAATGATTTCGCACGTAAGGCATTTTGAATTGTCAGAGGCATTGTGATCTCTAACTGACTGACCTTCATTATTTTTACTTTTTTCCGGAAGAACAAATTTTGACAGTTGAATGGCTTCCAATGTACGAATACGAGCTGCTAAAAAATCATCTTATTTTTGGAAAGAAGGATAATCAGTTCCAGATCCCAAGTGCGTCTCCCATTCCTTTAAAGATTGTAGATCTAACTTCCGTACTGTCCAAAACACCATGATGTCATCCCAATGCTGAGTGGGACGATTTAGGTTTATTAAACAAGTTAACTCTTCATTTGTAGTGTCACGAAGTACTCCTAATTCTGCTATTAAATTATTGAATGCATTCGGAGTGGACGCTATTGCTTGTCAATGAGCGTATATCAAAGCACGCTTGTGGTCGTTACGTTTTTTGATCGTATCCCACGCAGTAACGAAATTCGCCTCGGTTACTGTTACATGCTTGATCACATGGCTAGCGTCAGCCTTCAAAGAAGTTTTCAAATAATGTAACGAGAAAAATTAGATAATAAATCGTTATTGACGACAAGGGCCTCAAACATATTACGAAAATTTTCCCAGTCTATATAATTGCCTGAAAATTCAGGCAAAGCAATTTTAGGTAGCCTAGGAATGTAAAAATCTTGTCGAGTCGAATTTTCTCGTGTTGAATTAGCTGTAACATTTGACAAGAAAGTATGCAATTTTGAATTGAGATAATCGAGAGCTGCGAGATAAGCCCCTTCAATTTGTGAACATAAACTTTTGGTGAAATATTCTATAGACTGCTTTTCTTCCGTGGTATAAAGCGCTCTAGCCTGTAAATCTAATTCTAAGCATCTCTTCCATTTTCCATTAGGCAAATCCAAACGACCTCTTACAGTTGTTTAGTTTCGGTTATCGAGTGCGAGTTTTTAAAAATTGATTCCGGTTCGCATAATAGCTTCGTGCGACGAAACAAGCTCGAAACATGATGCATCCATTTTAGACATGCTGTTCTGATGACAAAATATTCTACTGAGATACTAGCAATGCTAAGCTAGAAATACACATAAAAAATTAAAATTTGAAGAATAAATATTCAGCTAGTTTGCGAATATGAAAAACCTAATTGGTAATCCTTTGGCGAGCAGACAGCCCTAAAGGTAACAGGAATATTGAACAGATTCACTATTGTAATAATACTGATGCTGTCAAAACATAAATACAAGAGAAATTGTGAAGCAACCTTATGTGTTTACATAAAATAAAAATTGCCATCATTGCGTAATATGCAGAATTGACAGTTGGAGACTTCGTTGAGCGCGAAGTCAAACACGTGATAGAGTTGCTTGCAGTATGTCTTCGTTGATAAGGCGATGTTCCCTCGTTCTATTCCTGCATCGTTGTTCACGAAGATTCAGAAAGACAGCTAGAAACAGCTGATAGAACTGAAAACTGGTAGCAGCAAAATTCAAAAGTTCGTCAATGGACATATATAGTGAGAATGAGCACTATCAAGTTTCTGCTTGTGGACGTGGAACGTCATACACATTTGCTGTAATTGTGATAACAATTTACTGCACGGAAAATCCAAGTCCATATTGAGCTACTGAACACCGCGTTTCGCATTTGAATCTAAGGGCTGTCGACGCCATAATGCTTATTTCAACAGTTTTCCGTTTGAACTTTGCGAACTCGTTTTAAAGCCTTATTTTCCTAATTCTAAAGAATAGTTTTCTCTTTACACTCCCGAATCTGGCTCGAAGGACCAAAAACAATGTTGATAACTGAGCTATCGATAATCAGTAATAAATAATTTCACTGCTCAGGAACATGCTCGGATTTTGTGAAGTGGGCAAATGTAAAGAAAAGATAAATTGAAATGGAAAATTAGAAATTTGGCAAGAAGATATAAAAAGATAACTTTATTGTTACCCATTCACCAGTTACACAAAGGTACACATCCACAAAGGTGGCAATTATTCCCGTGTTCAGTTCTCGCATGACTTGCGCGATGCTCGATTAGGCGTAGACTGAATCATTGCCATTCAAACCGTTGACACGCAAATACACCTATAATACACTTACTAATAATAACATGATAGAAATCAGAATAAATGCAAAGTTCACTTTTCGCTCATATTCCGAACAGTGACTTTTGCTGTATTGATTGATTGGGACCAACGTAATCAATCAAAATTTTCTAAAACTAGTATCCTTGCTTCTCATTTCAATCGGGGGAAGCACTAAAGAAAATAATGAGAGTGATATGTTTATTGAAGTAAAGTGTGTTCCAGAGTTCGCGCAGGATGCTAATGTACACACGAGAATAGCGAGCTTCTTTTGGGTATTTACAACCCTCAATAGTTCAAAAACTTTTGATCGTACAACATTTTGCAACTATGTTTTTTGTTCAGTTTTGCAAAAGGAATTCGTACAAACAAGGAATATGATGAGTTCAGGATCATCCTGTATGAGAAAATAAGTGAAGCCTGAAACGAAAGATTTTGGATACTAATTAGCCCGTATAAAGATATCGCTGAGTGGATTATTTTAATGGCTTTGCGAAACTCTTTGCACGGGATGTTTGCTAGAGAGATTAGGAAGCGACCCGTGTCGGAGCGATGTTGCACGGGACGAGTTTGTCGTTTGAAAGCAGAAACAGGCTGGTCTTACTTTTGCTGTGTGTTGTTTTTATCAGATCTTACCTTTCATGGTATCAAAGTAGCCTCGTGTATATTCATTCTGCTTGAAAATTCAATCAAATCCTCTATTTACTGAAAATTCCGCGTCTCAAGCGAAGCTTTTGGATTGTAAAGTTAAGATTAAAAATGAAATCGGGAATTTTCTGTTCACAAAAAAACACGCAATGAATTCTGAGATTGATCTAATACCTATCCAGAGGTGACCAAAGTTGCCTTCAACAAAATCTGCTGCTGTGTAGTGACACCATCATTATGAGACGGACTTCATATTACACCAATTACTTGATATTGTGCCTGCGAAAATATCTGCGCAACAAATTTCGAACTTTGTATTAATATTTCAAAATTTTTAACATCTTGACTTCACCAGGCACTCGACTTAGTCCGTGGCTGGTGATTATACACCGGGTGATATAACCTGAGATCAGTTTTTGACGAATAAATAATAATAATAATAATAATAATCCCGTTGGTGTTTGCTAGATCTCCTATCGGGCGCCTCCCCAGGTTGCGGATAGGGGAAGCCTCCCAGATATGGG
>WSXT02096205.1:0-11574 GCA_011762715.2 Neuroterus valhalla
GTACGGGTATCGTACTGGGACCTGTACGGAAACCGTACGGTTTCTGTATGGATTTCGTAAGTATATTTTTGGCGGAGAACGAATAATGGAATTTTCCACAAAATGATGAAATTTTTAAACGAGTAGTAGAATTCTCAACTCAGAAGATAAATTCGTAATGAAAAATATAATATTCCATTTGGAAACCAAAAAACGATTTCTATTTCGAATTCAAAGAAGATTATTTCAACAACAAACCAACTTTTGAACAAAATAATAGGATCTCCAGGAAAAGCAGATTCATTCCTAACCTAAAACTACGAAATTCCAACCAAAGTGTTCAATCATCAAACAAGACTGCTTTTTTCATCAAGGAAAAAGAAAAGTTGCAACAAAATAGTTGATTTTCCAGTCCAGAAAGATGGATTCGTCAGAAGACTGTAGAATTTCCAGCATAAAAAATCATTTTTTAGGAAAAATAATAAATCCTTAACTAGAATGAAATATGAACAATTTTTTGTACAACAATATATTTTTCAACCTTTTAGAATGAAGCATTCTCAATCATAAAGTTCATTTTTCACCAAAGAAGATCAATATTTGAACAAAGAAATTGTTTCTCAACAAGATAGTAAAATTTCCAAAATATGATAAAAGTATTTTCTGTGAAAAAAATGAATTAATTTTGCATAGAAAATAGTTGGACATAATTTTTGAAACATAGATTTTTCTGCAGAATGAATTTTCGGAAGTATAATATGAAAGTATATTTTCCCTTCTCCCTTCTCAAAAAAAGTTGTCATGTGATTCTTGGATAACCGGGTTCACATAGAGTTGAACCGGATTGTCTCTCTGCGGCAATCGTCTCCCTCAGAACTAGCAAAAGTGCGGTATCATGGGAATAATGTAGGTTAAATAACCTAAAAATGGTGAATCGAGTCAAGGAAATAATGTAGGTCACATACCTTCCCTTTTTCCCCAGTCTCGTGAGAGGCGGAAAAGCACCCCTGTGACTAGGATTGGAAATATTGTGGATCACATAACCTTACAATGGTAAATCGTGTTATGCCAAATACTTGCCGCACTTTTGCCACTCTCGAGGGTGAAAGACTGGTTGGGATTGGCTGCGAAAAAAACACGCGCAAAAGAGACTTGCCACATGCGACTCAATATGGACCCTGGATAATCTATTAACAAAACTAACATCAAAGAACAATGACTTCATTCACACTTTTTGAAGTTCACTAGAATTTACCTTTTCCCTTGACCTGTATTTCTCCACGTTCCTTAACTTTAAATGAAGGAGACAAAAGTTCTCTGGTAGACTGAGATATGTGAATTTGCATAGCTTCACTCGTCGCTTCCATTCTAGAAGCAGTATTCACCGAATCACCAAAAAGACAGTAACGAGGCATTTTTAGGCCAACAATACCAGCCACAACAGCGCCACTATGAATCCCAACTCTTATTTGTAGATGCTGGCCTGAAATAAGAGAAAAATTTGTTCAAAGAAGACGCCCTTGTGAAGTTTTTGCATACATATGTACGTCATATGTACTGAATCTTTGATAAAAGGTATGTGGAAGTGCGTCATTCTTTTTCTTTTAGGTTTCGAAACCAAGATGGCGGCTTGATTATTCCCGCCTAATATAGAGCACTCAGACACTGATCTTCATTGAACCCTGAATGTTTCAGGAACATACCGTTTTCTCGATCACGGGTACCGATTATGAAACATTTCGAAAATTGATAAAAGATTATACATAATATGGTAGGTGAAGCAATTATCATTGCTAGGATATTTTATTATTTTACAATTTCGAACTACGAATTATCAACATGTTTTTGAGATTGTCAAAGATGAAGAGACCAATCATGAGGATGGACTTGAAGAATGCAAATGACGCTTGATAAATACTTTGATAGGAATAAATTAGAAGTGAATGTCAAAAAAAACGAAGGCGATAGTGTTCCAGAGAAGAGGTAGAAAAAACTCAGAGGAGAATGAAAGTCTAAAGGAAAAACACTGGGAGCAGTAAATAGGTTAAAGTATTTAGGTTATAGGTTTTAATCAGGCGGATCTTTCAACAAACACCTTGCAGCCCTGGCGGGCAAAGCGCAAAAATCTATCTACGCAGCGTGTTGGACGTTTTGGCAAAAGCAGGAGCGCTTTACAGGGTCGAAATATGAGAATTGAGGAGGGGGGAAGAAGTTGAGAAAGTTCAGGAGAAAAAAAACCTGAAAATGATTATGAAATTAGATAGAAAGACGCCTGCGTATATCTGAAAACAGAGTCTCAAAAGAGAAGTGCGGAAATCGAGATGAGAGGGGCAAGTAACTTTATGAAGTATTGGGAATGAATCAGGGTAGGTTACCAAAAATTAGTCAGAAAGAGGAGATAAGAGGGTACATGAATCATGATCCTCTAGTCTAGGGAAAAGAACCGGCAACAGTTTAAAAATAAGTAGAAGATAGTGAGACACTGAGGTTCATATGGGAAGGTAGGGATTTAGAATAAGTGGCAAAGAATTTCGACAAAATGTTTCTAAAGAAAATGGAACAAGACTGTCAGACTCATTGGCAGAAAATTGATCATTCGAGTTGTTGTAAATTAAATGAAAGTACAACAGATGTGACTGATAGGGAAGAATACTGGGACGCGAAAGATATTGAAGGTTTACAATTAGACAAGGAACAGTCGGCAAGGCTAAGATGGTTTCGTCATCTAAAATGTTCCTTTTTTCTTGATATGTTGGACCTTTCTAATTTGGTTTGGGAAGTCGAGAGACGTACTTTGAGACTATCTCAAATTCATACAATCTATAAGTACCATTTTTTTTCTTTGGCGTCTGTTTCGTTCTTGTGTAGAAAAATGTTCCTTTCCAAAATGTTTTGTTTCTTTTGTAATGCACTTGAGAAATCAAAAGACGTACTTAGAATCCATTTACGATCACTATCTTTTACGTTTCATTTCAGGGCCCTGAAGACCTAATTTCGTACCATTAGACACTCGCACAATCTAGTACATAATATCCATTACCTAATTATATTACCTGATAATATCATGTACCTGATAATATTGCCCAAATTTTAATATATAATTCTAAGTTTAGTATACCATCAGTAGTACCTGTTGATCGATCCTTAAGGTCAGTTATCGCTTCTAGCATGTCAAGAGCCATATCGCAAACCCGATCAGCATGATCATTCTCTTTGACCGGGGCTCCAGATACCACCATGTAGGCGTCACCGATTGTCTCTACCTGGAAATAAATCTTTGGTCGACAACCTCGACAAAAAAACCAACCAAAGTGTACCAATCTGACCAGCTTGAAAATTATACCAAGTATAATTTATTTGAAATAATTCTATTCTGAAATAG
This sequence comes from Neuroterus valhalla, assembly GCA_011762715.2. Classification (NCBI taxonomy): domain Eukaryota; kingdom Metazoa; phylum Arthropoda; class Insecta; order Hymenoptera; family Cynipidae; genus Neuroterus; species Neuroterus valhalla. The sequence continues at coordinate 3,362 of WSXT02096205.1, forward strand.
AACTATTTGGAAGCTTTGGAGTGGCAAGCTTTAATCTTTGTTCATGCATCTTGGGAGGTTCCATCTCGGTGACAAAAAAAAAAAAATCTTGACAATTGGAATATAAATAGTATGGCACATCATCCCTTTCGAGATAAAACCATCCATCTTGCACGTAGCATAACAGAACCTTTTAATTTGCAAGCTCCAAGATAGAACCTTTCAAGTTGCAAACTCCAAGATAGAACCCTTCAATTTGGACACGTCAATTTCAGAATGTACCAGTCTTTCTTGATACCTAAGAATACCTTGTACACACGATTTCGTTCCGTTAATGTGTCGAAAAGAGAGTACATGCCATTCAACATCGACACCACTTCCATGGGCGTTATCCGGCTGCAAATTTCGGTGAATGTAACCACATCTGAGAATAGTATAGAAACGCTGTCGAACATCTAGAAAATAATGTTCGAAAGAAATGTGAACCGGGTTAATGCGGTTCACTTCGGTGTGAAACGGTACTCTCAAAATTTTCTGACTGAATATTAATTTTTCTGTGTTAGGAAATTATTGTCTCATTCTACTCCACATGGTTTACTAAGCCCCTTTGTACTGTAATAAACAAATTATTTCTAGCGTAAAATTTTACCTCACAAGTGTCAATAGGACTTTCTCCATTCCGCAATCTATCTGCAACTTGTTTTGGTATCATTTGATACAAAAGTTCATCTGTTCTTCGCATTTCCTCATCCAATTTTCTCATCGATTCTTCCAACTTCTTACTCTTCAGTTGTTCTTGGTCCAAAGCTAATTTCAATTCTACTGATTGTTGAGTACCAGCCAACATCAAATCTCTGCAACAATATATCAGTTTTAATTGTATCCTATTTATTCTAGCAACCCTATTATATCCGATAATATACAATCTCATCTGACCCTATCCTTTACTGCTCAATCCTATTCTATCATACCCTTCTCCTAATTGGCCTATCCTTCCCCTCATCATCCCAGCGTATTCTTCCCTTTCTTATTCTATCCTATCCTGTGCTGTCCTATCATTACTGATCTTATCTTCGCCCAGCCTATACAGTTCCATCTAAATTATCTTATCATATTCTATCCTACCCTTCAACGGAAAAAGAGTACGATGAACAGACACTTGACCTAATTCAGAAGGGTTTCAGACCGGCAATAGAAAAACCTTCAGATTTAAATAGAGATAGACATAGAAAAGAATATAAAACTTATATGAGTTAATGCAGTTTAATAAAATTGGATATAACTGGATAGACAATATTTTTCATCAGAGTAATGGAGCAGGTAACATGAAATCGATTCAAAACGACAGCAATGTTGAATCATAAATAATTATAAAGGTACAGAAATGGATGAAACTTCTTATAACCGCAAGTAGAGTCATATAGAAATAAAGTATCTTGTGGAATACAATTTTGTAATTCACATCCACTCTATAATCAATTGTATTCCTTTGATGCTTTCAAGATGATCTGTAATAATAAAAGGAAGTGTTTCGCGCTTCGATCGTCTACAATACTACAAATTCTGTTAACGTTTCAGGAACGCTGCAGCTTGCGTTTTAAGGGCACACTTAGGACCCTCTAGGGAAGGAGGCGACAATCTACCAAATACACAGGGATTGGTCGAGCAGAGTAAGTTGGTGTGAGAGAGTGCGGAATGGTTGTGAGAGAGAAAAATTTGCTCGCTTTCTCTCTAGCTACGGCTATTTGCCATCCCTTCTTATCCCATTGGGAATAGGTTTTACGTTATGTTGTTCTTATATATGAACCTGAATAATCGATCAGGTCTTTCCCTAAAAACCTCGAAGGACAAGAAGTAATATCAGATTGGTATTATATCTATCATCCCTATTCTTTCCATTCCGGAGTTTTAAGCTTTCGATCGCTTCTCTATATCATCTTGGAGAAATATTGTTTGTTTTTGAGATAAGGGTTGTTCTCGAAATGGTTCATAGCTAGTGCTGAGTGCGTGAAATGTTTTAGCCTGACTTTACTTTCATATTCCTCTAAACTTTGGCTTATCGCTCTCTCAGTTTATTTACTTTTACTTTGCCACAAGAGCGAGTGATTTTGTATACCCCTGAATCATTAAAACGTCCTATTATTGCAAGGAGTTTGAGTATTATTTGGATATTGTGTTCGTTCACAATTCTTCCTATTTGTTATGTGATACCTTGAATGCAGGGTTGGATGGTGGTGGCTTCCTCCTCTCTTTCTTCAGTTGGTTGTGACTTGGTTTTTCCAGTGTATTTCTTGATGGCTCTATCAATTCGTTTATTTATGTATACGTTTTGCATGTGGGTTTGGTTAACAATTTGTGATTCCTTCTGTAAGTTATCTGCATCTGTTATGCGTACAGCTTTGTGAACGAGGGAGTTAATGACTGACTGCTTTCAAATTGGATGATGGTGAAAAGAGGAATGTAGGTATCTATTTGTATGAGCAGGTTTCCCGTAAACTCCCTCTCCAATGTGTTAACAGATATTCTGTGAACAAGTTCGTTCAAGATAGGCGATTTCCCGATTCGCTTAATTTTCATGCTCAACTGGATATTAAGATGTAAAACGGTTGATGAAATTAGAAAACTGGTGTTGTTCATCCAGTCCACGTGTTAAAATAAAAAAAGTGTCTTCAGAGTGCTTCAAAAATAGTTTGGATGTTGTGTTTGTTGAGAATTCTTCCTTTTTGTTCTGTGATACCTTAAATGTACGGCAAGATGGTGGGCGCTTTTCATTCTCTTGCTTTAGATGTTTGTGTTGCCTGGTTTTTTCTAGTGTATTTCCTGAATGCTCTATCGATTAGTTTGTTTGTGTGATCATTCTGCAATAGAGTTTGTTTAACAATTTGCGATTCCTTCTGTAAGTTATCCTTATCTGTTATGGGCACAGCTTCGTGAACGAGGGAGTCAATGGTTGACTGCTTCTCAGATGAGGGATGGTAAAAGGAGGAATGTAGGCATCTGTTTGTATGTGCAGTTCTTCAGTAAACTCCCTGCCCAATGTGTAAACAGATCTTCTGTAAACTAGTACGTTCAAGAAGGCAATTTTCCGTTTTGCTCAATTTGCATGGTTAACTAGATGTTGGGCTGTAATCGTTTAATGAAATCGTTAAACGTGTGTAATTCATTCCGTCCAGATAACAGAAGTGTCGTTTTAGTGGTTTGAATATGATTCGGATGTTTTGTTCGGTGAGAATTCTCCCTATTTGGTCAGTGATACCTTGGATATAGTGTACGATGGTAGTCCCTTCCTCCTCTTCCCTTCTTCAGTTGGTTGTGTTGACTAGTTTTTTCCATTGTATTTCCTGATTGCTTTATCAATCTGTTTGTTTGTGTAATCGTTTTGCAATCAGGGTTTGTATAACTTTTTGTAATTCTAAAAGAAAGTTATCTGCATCTGTTATGGAGACAGCTCTGTGAACGAAGAAATTGATGACTGACTGCTTTCGAGATGAGTGATGGTAGGAGGGGAATGTAGGTATTTGTTTGTATAAGCAGGTCTTCTGTTAATTTCCTGTCCAATGTGTTAACAGACATTCAAAAAAAGTTACGTTCAAGAAAGGCGATTTCCTTTCTTTTCCGATTGTGTTCGCTTGTTTTTTTCTAGTATATTTTCTAACTGCTCTATCAACTCGTTTGTTTGTGTAATCGTTCTGAATCAGAGGTCGTTTAGCTTTTTGTGATTCCTTTTTTAAGTTATCTTGTTATTGAGACAAATCTGTGTTCGAGGGAATTGATAACCGATTGCTTTTGGGATGGGTGGTGGTGGTGTGAGGAGGCATGGAGGTATCTGTTCCTATGAGTAGATTCCCTGTCAACTTCTTTTCTAAAATTCTGCCAGATCTTTTGTCAACAAGAACGCTCAAGGAAAGAAAATTCCTGTTTTGTTCAATTTCCACGTTGAACTGCATATTAGGATGGAATCGGTTGATGAAATCGGAAAACGTGTGTAGTTCATCTGGGCCATGTCTCCAGATTACATAAGTATCGTCAACTTAACGACACAATAGTTATAGTGTGAGCTCGGATTGCTTGAAGATTTGAGGTTCCAGATATTCCCCAAAGATGTAAGGTATTACAGTTAAAATCGAGGATCCCATTGCTGCTCTTAAGATTTTTTCGTAGAATTTGTCATTGAAAGAAAAGTGCGCATTGTTCAGATAGTGTTCTATCCATTTACGCCCATTCCTTGCATGATTTTTAGCAAAAGTTCTTAACCCTAGCTGAAAATGCAAATCGCTCAATTCGGCGTCAACTCCACGATTTCTTTGTCGCAAAAGAGGTGTCTGAGAGCTAGATGCCACACAGTTGAGTTTAAAGAATAATTATTGTTTTTTTGTGTTTGCTGCCACACACCGGATAAAAAGGTCGTCGATTGAAAGATCCTCGTATATTTTCTTCAACGCCGGTTGAATATCCTCGTCCAGTGCCGTAGGGCGATGGAAATCTGGATGGTGCCTGAAGCCTCGGCCGCTCTGTATTTGCTCTACGAAGTTTTTCCTGGAGGACAGAACTCGAGCTGGGGATGGTTGTCAGTTGAAATTTTACTGTGAGAAGTAACCGAAATCGCGTTACGCATTCCACCTACAAAATTCGAATTTTCTTTTTTTGCTCGTTCATTGTATGACGGAAGATGGGGCATGCTTTTATTTGTGAAGGCAGCAGTCCTTATTTTTGGTGCAGTTTCTTTCACCTAATTTGTAAACGCCCTGACCCCCAAAAAACATTTTGTGGCGTTTTTTAAACTCTATTCTGTGCGACTGTTCTCTTTGACTTTTTGATCTGCGTGAGATTCTTTTTGTCATCTTTCACACGTTTGTACATCCTTTTCTTTACGTGCAAAACACACTGAAATTTCTTAACACCCAATTCCTCTCCATACTTTGACGAGTCTTCCAAACACTTGAAGGTCTTACTGTCAGCATCACGAAAGTAATTTTTATAGCAAACGTTATGAACTTCTAAGGATCTCCTAAACATCTCCACTACTCCATCTACTTCCACTTTACCGGCACTGACAGAATTATTCGCAGTGCAGTGAGCATTATGTTCCTTGTACCAAACGTCATTGTGAAGGTCATCTTTTTCCCATCTTTTATCTCGCACATTTAACAATAATGAGATTCTACAATGCGCCACTCCATGTCTCTAGAATCTAATGGTGCGACGCAGGCACATTCTTATCGCGCGCGGCTCACTACGCTCGCAAGTTTGAGCGCGCCTACGGTTGTATATGAAGCTTTTGAAACTCAAAAGCAAAATATCGACAACTTCAATTTGCTGTTTGTAAATCCTCTTTTGTTAGAGCTTTTCCGGCTCTAAAGAAAAGATTCTCAGCGCGTTTCTCGTGCTGCGCACTCGATAAAAATTTGTCGAAAACGGTAGAAAAGTTTGGTTGCTCCATTTTTTTCATATGTTGTATAGTAATCCTCGAAATTTTCTTTATGTTTTATTTTTTGAAACTTTTATGTTATTTTTTTTTTTTTTGGCGATTGGGACAAAAACTACGCGTGGGATGGGAAAAATGATAACAAAATTTATAGATATTCTCAGGTAAATAGGTTTCCTCTATCAATCTTCTGTCTTGGCCTTCGTTATTTTTTCAAAAATTTAATTTTTTCATTCTTGAAGTTTTTTTCCAAAATTAAATGAAAACTACGTATCGTATCGAGAAGGATTATGAACACATTTGAATTTTTTTATTGGCAAATACTTTTGTCTATTTTTCTTCTACTTAGTTCACGTCGTTTGTCCAAAGATTCTATCTTTTCATTTTTGATTTTGCTTTTCATTAATGAAACAAAAACTACTTGTTCTATAAACAAGTACTTCTTAACAAATTTGTAGATCTTTGTTAGTTGTAAAATTTTGGTTCTGTTATCTTTTTACATATCTTGCATTGCTCGACCAAAAAATGGAATGTTTTATGACAAAAACATGGGGGGTCAAATTTTACACAAATCTAACACCTTCTCTCATGAGAATGTTAAAAATACATTCCGAACATCTGATAGAATGTTACCAATGCCCATAGTATCAAGTAGAACCAGTATTCTTCTTATGGTCAGGACAGAAAAGATCCTCTTTCCTCTACCACGAGATAAAAATAAAATAACTTGTACAGAAAGAAAGTACATTGGAATGTAAGAAAAAGCTATTTTTCCCCTTCGGATGATTCAATATCAATACTATTTCACTATTAGGAGAAATAGAAGGAATTAATTTTTTTTACTCTTTAAACTCTTAATTTAATTGCATTAGCTGGCATTTTTCCTATTTTTGAATACATATTTTATAATAATTTCAAATATGGAATACGTTAAGACAAATCAATAAAGTTGCAAGGATAATGATTTTGCATTAGGGTTTATCATTTCATAGCAAAAATGAAGAATTACGTATTTCACAGCTTGACCGAGAACTCTTTTGTATTTTTCAAAATGATTCAAATATTACCAGCGAATTCTTCAAAATTGAGAGTTTTTTCCCAATGCAATATTATGCGAACGGGCTTAGATATTCAAGATTTTTCTCATATATTTTACTTGATAATTCTTCCTCTCTCAGCTGATTACACCAAAATTTTGAAAAAGATTCCAATGACAAAGAAGCGGCGGTTGCTGTAAAATCCATGGAACAAAAAATTATCGCGATAAAATTTTTCACATTCAGAGAAGTTCCAGAAACAATACTTCTTCATCTTTTGTGATATCTCGCATTATTCACGAGAGAAAAAAAATTATAAGTGAAAGAGAGCCATTCCGTGAACAAGAATCGTAAACTCTGCATTTGACCATATATGATGAATATTGTGTTGGTTGTTTTTGTTTGAATTGAAATTCAAGAACTTTTTGCACCTGGAAATCGGCCCCGCCCTACACTCTGAATAGCGGTCATTGGCGTGCACTGCCATGCCGGACTCAAAACGCGTCGGGTAACGGCTATGTCGACTCAACTGGTCACTACAGTTGGTAATGATAATTTCTTTACCCAACGTGTTACCATGATGATGACGTGCTAGCACTGCGAAGGGTAAAATGAATGCGCGCCAGCCTCCCAGGTCTAGGGATTTTTCACCAGATCTGAATAGCCTTTGAAATCTCCGATTTATCAATTTCTTGAAAACTTGAAGATATTTGTTCTCAATACCATAAGACTTTTTTCTTGAAAACTAAGAACTTGGAAAACAATCGTCTGAAATGAAACATAAGAATGGAGTGATTTGCCATGAAAATATGCGTACGGATTCTTCTGAATAACATGGATGATCCACTATTGAAATCATTATGAACTCCTCTAAATAGGAAGTAAAAATATATCACATTTCCAATAAAAACAGTCAAATTTTTAGCCAAAAAGAAAATCATTCATTACCAAAAGAGATAATATTCAACAGAGGAGTTGAATTCCCAGGCTGAAACGACCAATTTTCAAGAACAAAGACGACCTCTGAAAATAAAAACATTAATTTTTCCGGATCATTCAACTCAATGGGCGAATATGAAAAAAGTCGCATTTTCAACCGAATCGTTGAACTTTGGAGTCGAAGGAGAAAATTTTCTAGAAGAACTTCCAATTTTTAGTCTATTTTGTATTGAATAGTTATAATTTTAACGAAATTATTGAATTTTTAACAAACCAGTTAGATTTTAAACCAACAGAGATAAATTTTTAACGAGAAAAATTGGAGTTGACGTTTTATCCGACGCAACATCCCAATTTTAAATAAGAAACAGTTTATTTAAACTGTAGATAGATGAATCATCTGAAAAAAAATTTAATTGTTGCTGTTTCAGACCAAAAAATGTTTTGATCATGAATCAATCACAGTTGAATTCACGATTCTTGAGCTAACGAGTCGCATCTTCAACTAGATAAGATCATCGTCATTCTTTATTCAATAATTTGGTTGAATATACTTGTATTTTGTTACAGATTCTCCTCTTCTTTTGCACAAAAGTAATTCTCTCAATTAAAATTGTAAATCCCTGGACGCGAGTTGAATTACTTAGTTGCAAATGTATTTCAATATTACAGGATCCTCTATTTGTTTAAAAGTTTAATTTTTTCCTTACAAATTGTTTTTTACTGTTGCGTATTCAACTATTCCATATTATGTTGAAAATTGATAAAATAAATCTTGGGGGCCGTTCATAAACTACGTTACCGTTTTTAAATATTTTTTACCCCCCCCCCCC
>WSXT02096216.1:0-13362 GCA_011762715.2 Neuroterus valhalla
CGTATTAAAAATTCAATTTTCCTTCCAAGAAATCACTATTATGTTTGAAAACTTCAATATTTTGTTACCAATTCGTCCTTTTTATTTAAAAATAAATTTCCCAACTCTGAATTCATTCATTTTTGTTGGAACTCCAACACCTAGTTGGAGATTCGTCTCTTTAAATATGCAATTCATCTCCTTCGTTGAAAATTCATTTTTCAGTTGAAAATTCAACAAACAAGTTTAAAATTAAACTCTCGTATTAAAACTTCAATTTTCCTTTCAAGAAATTTTCAAGAAATTTCAATTAAAAAGGACGAATTCGTAACAAAATATTGAAGTTTTCAAAGATATTAGTGAGTTTTCGAAAGGAAAATTTAATTCTTAATACGAGAGTTAATTTCTCATCTTGTTTGTTGAATTTCCAACTGAAAAGATGAATTTTCAACCAAGAAGATGAATTGCATACTCAAAAAAATTTTCTGGGTAAAGTTACCAGATGCGTTTGATTGAAAAATTTCTGGTTTTTTCAATAAGAAAGTCTAGTTGTTGTGACCAGAAAATTCTAGTTGATTTTTTTTGGTTGATCTTTTCTGGTTGAAAGTACTCTGGTTGTGGTTTCTGGTAAAATCAACTGTACAACCCTCTTTAGATGAAAATGAAGTTTGCAACGTTTCCCATAGCTGCCGGAGGGAGTAATCAATTTCAACCTCTAAGTGTACCAATTAATCATAAGTAGATGTATGTATATCTTGAAAATAATCATGTATTATGTGTAATTATATATTTTTAGGGATTCTTTCCTATAATGTTAAGCACGATTTTACTGATCACTGAAGAGTAGCACCTTAACCAGAAAAAATGGTTACACGTACCAGAATATCTCGTAATATCAACCAGAACATCTGATTATCTCAACCAAAATACCTAGTTATATCAACCAGAACCTCGCAGACCTGAGTTACCAGGAAAATTTCTGGTAAGAGATTCTAGTTAGTCTTACCAAAAATTGTAGTTGAATCTATCAGAGAATCTGATTAAAACAACTAGAAAATCATCAACCAGAATGTTCTTATACATTTAACCAGAATTTATGGTTAGGGCATATCTAGCATTCTTTTCTGGTTAGAATAACGAGAATTCTTGTTAGTTCATCAGAATTTTTTCTACAGTTGGAAATTCAACATTTTTGTGAAAAATTCTAGAAACCGCAGAGGAAACGAATTTCTCTTGCTGATCGTACATCACAGTGGGTGCAAGCACAGAATAATATCTAATAATTTAAGGCTCATTTATTTCCGGATTAAAAAGATTAGTGGTAAGCATCGATAGATGTCTCTATTACAATAGTGAATAATAAATAATATAAAATATGTTTAAAAATATTTTCAGTTCAGTATCCTGATTTTACGAGGTCTTCCTTTCCTGGAGTGAAAAATAAATGAGAATGACATCGCAGTTATTTACAGACGTAATCATGAGCAGAGTGGTCTAGGCAGGTCTGCGGGCAGGCCTTAGCAAAGCTCACACCAACCGCGACCCTCACACTATCTTCTCGTGGGTTGTCATCAATACCGGTCGCGTGTCAATCCTTTGAAAGTTTGAAGCCTGCTGGACCCAAACGGTCCCAAAATAAAATTTCCCCTTTTTCCCTTTTCCTACCGCCGTTCCGGGTTAACGTGAATACTCAGAGGAGGGAGGGTTTGAATTCAAAATGCTGTCTCATCTCCTGTCAGAATTCACTATGTAACATGTCCTCCCTCAACTTCAGCCTGTTTCTACCGGTTTCTGGTGGAAGATAGAGGTAGACTGTTAGACTGGTAGACTGGTAGACTTCAGAGGCAGGAAAGTGGACACCTGCTTGCTCCCATTGACGGGTTGAAATATAGAGGTCCCCGAGGAATCGAGGATGGCCCGAGACAGGACACCTGGAATTACCTTCGTCCCAAAATCTCAATGGACCAAACCTTCAGAGGGGGAAGCGGGTCACTCTTTTTCCATGGTCTTTTTCCTCCTCATTCCTCCTCTCCTTTTCTAGTTTCGAAACGACCCTTCTCCACGATTTTCAGGGAAACTTTCAATTTTTTGACCTTCCTTAGAGTAAATATCCTTCTCTTCCTTATTATCTTCGACCTCAGACGCGTCGCGTCGTTGCGTATTCGCGGTGAAGCTTCATTTGCATGAGAAAAGATATTGTCATTTCTGACTTGTCAGGGTTAGGGATACTTTCTAGAGCTCCATTTTTCACAGCTTACACAAGGATTGTTAAATTTCAATTTCAAGGTATTTTGGGGGTTTAAATTAATGATTTTATTTATATTTTTTAATGAGGATTACCGAATGAGCGCTTTGCGCTCGGATAGTTTCTTGTGTGGAATAACAAGAACAGTTTTTATTGTAAAGCCGCCTATACGTGGATGATCTAAAAGAAATTTTATTATCAACCAAGAAAGATAAATTTTGGACCGTAAGGACACAAATAAAAGTTGGATTTTGAACACAATGTTTGAATGCTCTCAACCTACAAATATGACTTTCAAACCAATAGTCAAGTTTTAAAATAATTAAACGGATTATTTAATATAAAAAATGTCGCATTTTCAAGCAAGATTTCAGATTTGTTAGTCAAAAAAAATAAATTATTCGGAAGACATTAGAATTTCCGAACCAACAGTCCGGAGTTGTGCCAGAGAATTAGTTTTCAACCGAAAGATATGAATTTTTGACCCAAAAATACAAAAGAAGTGATCATTTAACGAAATATAATTTGAATACCATATATTTTATTGCATTCATTCGTTTTGGATGGAAATTCAATATCTTCTTCAGAATGCGTCTCTTCAGGTATGAAATACATCTCTTTGCTTAAAATTCCAACTACTGTATTGGAAGTTAAACTCCTATGTTAAGGATAATATTTTTCGAAAGAAAAAAATAACTAATTTGGTTAAAATATATAATATTTCGTTACTCATTCGCCCTAATCTGGCGTCATTCCGCGATATTCGGGCGAATTAGTTTTTAACTGGAAAGGACGAATTTTAAACGGAATATTATATTTTTTTAACCAGATTAATTACTTTTTTTTTTGTTGAAAAATTTAATTCTTAACATAGGAGTTCAACTTCCAACACAGTAGTTGACATTTTAGGCAAAGAGATGTATTTCATACCTGAAGAGACGAATTGTTCATTATTATATATAAAAAAAAAAATTCGTCTCTTCACGTATGAAATACATCCCTTTGCTTAAAATGTCAACTTTTGTGTTGGAAGCTGAACTCTTTTGTTAATAAATAAATTTGTCGAATAAAAACTCACTTATTTGGTCAAAAAAATGTAATATTTCGTTTGAAATTCGTCCTTTCCGGTCAAAAACTATTTCGCCGGACTCTGGCGTCGTTCTTTTATTTTGGAAATTCAATATTTTATTCGGAAATCTAATTTTTCTATCAGAAACTTTTTCATATGGTCGGAATGTCTAATGTTTGGTTAGAAATCCGTCATTTTAGTTGAAAACCAATTTTTCCGAACATCAATTTATGTATTTTCGTTCAAAGTTGAACGAAATAATTAAAAATTCTACATTTTTATTGAGAACACATTTCTCTGTTTTAAGTTGAATAATTTTGTTGGATATTCGTCTCTGGTTGAAAATTCAACTACCGGACTAGAAGTTGAATTCTTTTCTTGAAAATTCAATTTTTCCTTAGAAAATCAAGTTTTCAAACAATCAAACAAATTATACTGCATGAAATACGTCGCATTTTCAAGCAACCTCTCAAATTGGTTAGACGAAACAAAAATTATTCAGAAAAAATTAGAATTTCTAAACCAACTGTTTAGATTTGTAGCAAAAAATTATTTTCCAACAAATTAATATGAATTTTCCACCCAAAAATGAGAAATAGATGAATTACTAACACTTATATAATTAGAATATCTTATATTTTGTGATAAATTCGTCTTGGCCGTAAAAAATTATATTTTTTCAACTCTGAATTTATTCATTTTGGTTGGAAATTCAACATTTCCATGAGGATTCATCTCTTCAAGTATGAAACACATTTCTTTCCTCGAAAGTTCAAGTTCTGCGTTGGAAAATGAACTCCTATGTTGAAAATTAAAATTAAATTAAATTAAAATTAAATCTAATTTTACCATCAAAAACTCCTTTATGTGGTCGGAATGTCTAATAAATATTTGGTTAGAAATTCGTCATTTTTGTTGAAAATCAGTTCCTTCAACTCTGAATTCATTCTTCTCGGTTGGAAATTCATTATTTTTGTTGGGAATTTTTCTCTTCAAGTATGGAATTAATCTCTTTGGTTAGAACTTATTTTAGGTTGAAAGTTGAACTCCTATGTTGAATATTAAATTTTTCCACTTATTTCTTACTTATTTGGGTAAAAGATTAAAAAGTTTCGTTGAAAATTCGTCTTTTCCAGTCAAAAACTAATTCGTCCAACTCTGGATTCATTCACTCTAGTTGAAAATTTAATATTAATAATTTGTTAGGAATTCGTCTTTACCGTTCGGAATTAATTTGTCCAACTCTGGAATAATTCATTTTAGTTAGAAATTCAACATCCTGACGGAAATTCGTCTCTTCGAACCTGAAATTCATCTTCTTTGTTGAAAACTCATCTTGATAAAACATTAAAAAACCAGGCTGAAAATTAAACTTTTGTGTTAAAATTCAATTTCTGCAATGAAAACTCACTTATTTTCATAAAAAATGAAATATTTTGTTGATATCTCATTTTGTCTAATCAAAAATTAACTTCTCTAACCCTACATTAATTTATTTTGGTTAGGAATTCAACATCTAGTTTGCAATTCGTCTCTTCAAATATAAAGTTCGATTTTTTCAACCCAAAATATTATTTTTCGAAGAATTTAATTGTTCTTTCAAGTTGTTCATCTTTTACAGAAAAAGTTTAATTTCTAACCGAACAGTTGAATTTCAAGCAAGGGAGATGATTGTTCAACTAAATAGTTCAATTTTATAAAGAAGAAACGAGTTTCCAACCAAAAAATAAATTTCCAACCAAGGGGAATAATTTTATACCAAAAGGACGAATTACAAAAAAAGAAAAAAAATTATGTTCATGGATATTGTTCAATTTTGAAGCCGAGCAGACCAATGCTCTACGAAGAGTTGAATTTTTAACCCAAAAATATTATTGTCCAAAGAAAAAATGCATTTTTTTACCAAATTCTTCATCTTTCAGAGGGATTGTTTAACATTGAACCAAATAGTATAATTTTTAGCAAGAAAGATACATTTTTAACCTTATAGTTTAGTTTTCAAGAAAAAAAAATTTCCAACCAAGAAGAATAATTTCATACCAAAAGAACGAATTACCAGCAAAATAAATAATTCTCATAAATATTGTTCAATTCGGAAGGCAAGAAGACCAATGATGTACAAGAGGGTTGGATTTTCAACCCGAAAATATTCTTTTTCAAAAGAATATTAATTGCTCTTCCAAGCTGTTCATCTTTCAAAGAAAAAAATTCATTTCTAATCAAATAGTTGAATTTTAAGCAAAAGAGATGAATGTTCAACTGAATAGTTTAGATTTATAAAAAAGAAAGGAATTTACAACCGAAAAATGAATATGCAACCAAGAAGAATAATTTTATACCAAAAGGCCGAAAAACCAACGAAATGAGTTATTTCCATGAATATTGTTGAATTTTGAAGCCAAGGAGACTCATATACCAAAGAGTTGTACTTTTTACACAAAATTATTCTTTTTCGAGAAAAAAGTAAATTTTTCTAGAAATGGATTAATAACAAAATAAATTATTTCCAGTAATATTGTTCAATTTAGGAGCCAAGGATACCAATGATCTACAAGAGAGTTGAATTTTTAACTCGGAGATATTATTTTCTGAAGAAAAATCTAATTTCTTTACCAAATAGTTTATGTTTAAGACAAATAGGTATATTTCTATGTTTATAACCTCAAAGAATGAATGTTCACTAAAAATGAAATAAAGTAATTTTTGGCAACGAACCTGTTCAATTTTTAAATATTTCCTTTTCAAATTATTAGCTTTATTCTTCTACAATCAAAAAAGATTCATCAGCAACTTAACATTTGTTTCTTTAGCTGAAAGAAATTAAATTTAACCATAAATACCCAATTGAATTTTCAACGAAAAAATGAATTTTTAACCAAAGAAGATAAAGAAGTTTAATTCTCAACACAAAAGTTGAATTTCCAACGAAAATAATGTATCACTAAATAAATATTGAAATGCTCAACAAGAAAGTTCAATTTTCTATAATAATGAAGTAGATTAATTTCCAACCAAAAACATTATATTTTGGCCTAATAATAATTTTTTTTTACCAGAAAAAAGAGTTTTCAACAGAAATATAAAAGTTGATTTGTCAGTTAGAGGAAATATTTTCCAAACAAAAAAATTAAATTCTGAATAAAATATTCAAATGTTTGAACAGGATAATAATTTATTACCCGAATAGTTTCGTTTTATATAAAAAAGCATGATTTTCCAAACAAACAAAAAAATTTTCAATAAAAATGTAAATTTTCGATCAAGAAGATAAATTTTCTAGAAGGAGATGAGTATTCAATTTTATTAAGAATTTATCCGTTGAATCAATTAATTTATAACCAATAGACATTGATGTCTTGCAAAAAATGTAATAATTCATTGATTTCTCAACCACACAAAATTCCAATTGTAACTTGATTTGAATTTTTTTTCAATGTTAATAAGTGAAATGTATATTATATAACCTCATATACCTCGATTCAGGACTGCTTGTTATGAGATGATGCAAAATAAAGCATAAATTAAATTTTCTATGACTACTTCAATATTCGTTTTGATATTAAAATTCAAAATGAGCATTGATACGTGAAAAAATAAATTTTAACCGTCTTGTTTTTATAATTATGAAAATTTGTATATCTTTTTAAAATAAACAGTTTTTGTTTTCAACCTTTTTCTCATATCTCGTATAGTTTCGCTGGAAACTTGCCTTTTTATTTGAAATCTCCTTTTTTTTGGAAAAAAAACTCTGCTATTCATGTGGAAACAGTTTGTTTAATATTTTTTATTCTTTTCAAAGTGAACAATCTTGTCCTTGAACATTTTTTCCTATCTCGTACAGTTTGGCTACAAAATGTTTTTTTTTTCATTTTTAATATGATTTCTGCCAATAAAATAAAAACTGCACGTCTTATTGAAAAATGGTATCAGACAAATTTGAAGATCTATTTAGAATGGACAATTTTCATTATGAAACATCTTTCTCCTATCTCGTACAGTCTCTCCACAAAATGGATTTTTGATGTTTCTTTTTTGCCAAGAGAAGAAAAAGTACGTGTTCTATCAAAACTTGTATTTTGTAATAGAAAATTCGAAAATTATGTTAAAATTTGTTCTCCTTTTAATCCAAAAATCTTTCTAGGTTGGGAAATCTTCCGTGAATGAAAACTCTTTTCTTATGGTAGATTTTTTTTATGATGGTTGAATTAGTTGAAAGTTCTGGTTGAAGATTCATCATCCCTGATGAAAATTCCTCTCTACAGTTATAGATCCATTCATTTGGTCTAGAATTTGTATATTCTGTTGGAAATTCGTTTTTTTGTAAACTCATTCTTAAACTAAAAATTCAATTATACCGTTTTTGATTCGAATTAAACTTTTCTTCTTTGGTTATAAATTTTCACTCTTCGTGAGAACTTCCTCTAATTGGTTTGGGAAAACTTTATTTCTCCTTATAATGGATCATCGTGAATCATCAAATATATAACTTGTTTCTCCTATTAGAAATTCAATTTTTCTTTCTCGTCAAAAAAAGGAGAGAGCGAGTAAAAGAAGGTCGAGAAAAAATAAATTCGCAAGCGAAAAAGAAGAGGCTAAGGAAATGTTGAAAATGTATGGAGAAGTGCGAGGTGAATCATAAGAATAACGAAAGAGGTGTGTCGTAAATAAAAGAGAAATATAGAGCGAGTAGAGGAGGGTCAAGTAAAACAAATATAAATCTAAGAAAGAAAGAGACTTAGAATATGTTCATAATTTGTTGAGGAGTGCAAGATAAGTTATGTAAAGTTTAAAGAACGAGGTGTCTCGAGATTATAAGAGAAATATAAATCGAGTGGGGGAGGGGCGAGCAAACAAGATTTGAAACAGGGAAGGAAGAGGCTATTGAGATGGTTAAAAAGTATAAGAAAGTGTAGCGTGAGTTATGTAAAGACTAAAGATGGTTTGTGGTCAAAAAAAAGGAGAGAGTGGGTAAATGAGAGTAAAGTGGAACAGATGTAAAATAGCGAAAAGAGAGACTAAGGAGATGGTTAAAATGTATGAAGGATTGCAAGTTCAGTTATGTGAAGACCGGAGGAGGGAGTGTGTTGTGAAAAAAAATTATTATAGAGTGGGTAGAAGAGGGTCATTCAAAAATAAATTCAAAAGCAGGAAAGGAAGAGACTAAGGAAATGTTGAAAATGTGTGGTGAAGTGCGAGGTGGGTCATAAGAAGAATAAAGAAAGAGGTGTCTTGAAAATAAAAGAGAAATGTAGAGTGAGTAGAAGAGGACTAAGTAAAATAAATGTGAAAGTAGGAAAGAAAGAGTCTAAGAATATGTTCAGAATGTGTTGAGGAGTGCGAGATAAGATATGTGTAAAGTCTAAAGAACGGGGTGTGTTGAGATCATAAGAGAAACATAGTCAAGTGAATTGAATATGTCGGAAAGAAAGAAACTGAAGAAGGCAAGGTAGGGTATGTGAAGACCGAAGGAGAAAGTTTGTTGTTAGAGGAAAAATTCGTATAGAGCGGGTAAAGGGGGGAACAGTGAAACGAATCTGAAAGCAAGAAAGAAAGAGACCGAGAAAATAGTAAAACATTGTGATGGAGTAAAAGGTGGTTAACTTGAAGACTGAAGAAGAAGGTGTGTTGTCAAAAAGAAGTGAAGGAAAGAGCAGGTTCGGAAGAGCCAAGTAAAACAAATTCAAACGCAGGGAAGAAGAGAGTGAAGAAATGGTAGGAATGTGTAAAGGAGTGCAAGGTGAGTTTCGTAATGACTGAAGAAGGAGGAGTGTTGTTAAATGAAAGTGAAGGAAAGACAAAGTTAAGAAGGGCCAAGTAAAACAAATTCAAACGCTGAAAAGGAAAAGACTGAAGAAATTGTAGCAATATATGAAGGAGTGTAAGGTGAGTTACGTGAAGACTGCAGAAGGAGGAGTGTTGTTAAATAGGAGGGAAGGAAAGCGCAGGTGATATAAATGTAAAAGTAGGAAAGAAAGAGACTAAGAATATATTCAGAATGTGTTACGGAGTGCGAGGTAAGATGTGTGAAGTATAAAGAAGAAGGTGTCTTAAAATTGACAGACAAATAAAGAGCGAGTGAAAAAGGGTCAAGTAGAACCAATTCAAAATGAGATAAGAAAGAGACTAGAAAGATTGTGCAAATATTAAGGAAAGTGTGGTTTTAGTTATATAAAGACCAAAGGAGGAAGTATGTTGTGTGAGAAAAAATTAGTATAGAGTGGGCAAAGGAGGGTCAAGTAAAACCAGCTCACAAGCAAGGAAGGAAGAAACTGTGGGAATGTCGAGGAAATGTTTGAAGGACTTCAAGGTGAGTTGTGCAAAGACTAAAGAAGGAACTAGGTTGTTGAATGAAAGAAGGGAAAGAATAAGTAAAGGAGGGTCAAGTGAGACAAATGTGATAGCAGGAAAGAAAGAGATCAAGGATATTATAAAATTGTTTGGAAGGTTAGTTCTGTTAACACTCAAGGAGACATTTCGTCAGATAATAGAGAAGAGGAAAGCGATTGTGGAGGGGTCAATGTTAACAAATGTTGAAGTAGGGAAGAAAGAGACTAAGGAGATGGTTAAAATATGTGAAGAAGTGCAGGGTGAGTTGAGGAAGTATTAGAGAACAGAGTGTGTCCTTGAATGGAAGAGAGATATAAAGCAGGTGAAAGATAATCAAGTAAAAAAAATGTAGAGCTAGGTTGAAAAGAGACTAAGGAGATGATGCGGATGTGTCAAGTAATGCAGAGTGCATCATTTGAAGATTTAGGAAGATTTGTCGTTAAAGGAAAGAGAAGGAGAGAGTGGTTGGAGGAGGGTCAAGTGAAACCAATCTGAAAGTGGTAGAGGAAAAAACTGGGCAGATGGCTAGAATGGTGAAGAAGTGCAATGAGAAGTATGTGAAGAATATAGGTTAAGATGTGGTGCTAAAGAAGAAAGTATGGCGTGAATAAAGGAGTTTGAAAGTGAAGCAAATGTAAAATCAGTGGAGAAAGGAAAAAAGAAGGTGGTAAACATGTGTAAAGAAGTCCAGGGTGAGTCAGTTGAAGACGAAAGGAGGAGGTGTTGTTAAATGAAAGAGAAGGCTACAGCCGGTCAAGGAGGGCTAAATAAAACGAGCGTATAAGAGAATAGAAAGAGACAAATGAGATGGTAAAAATGTATTTGGTTGTACATAGTAGGCAGATCTGCATGTAATTTTTATTATGAGAGCAATTTTTCTGCATCGCTTTGCCGAAAAATGAAGAAACACCATACAATAATAGTAACAAATGGTATTACCTCGAATCTCATTCCTTTAGCAGCTCCGTGAGTTTGGATTCGAGGAAAATTTTTGTAAATGCCAAACAAATCATGAATAAACGAGACAAGATCTTCATGATCATTCATTAATAACGTCTGACTTGACATTTATGTATGTGTAAATAAATGTCATGAAGCATGGACCATCATCAGACATGGGGAACTCACCTGCGATTTGGTTCATCGCTCATCACGTGACACGTGAAAGATTTTCCCCCGAAATACATCTATCTCTTCTCATAGCATAGCACAGCAGAGCATCCACCTACAGTACCTGCACCTACTCCTGGATAGCGAGAGTACCAATCAGAATTCCAAAAGCACTAGAGTAAAGCACTTGGTGCCCGTCTATGAATGCCTGCTCAATGCCTAGTCATTTATTTCGGAAGCCATGGTACCCTCAAATAGCTGGATGAATGCACCCCGCCCTTACTTGTCTCTCCTCCTCGAAGTCCGGACCGTTTCGAAAATTGAGGTCGAGGGCTACCGTCCTCTGCCTTGTCGATCCCTTGACTTCCTTACCTCTCTTGAGCTTCTTTATTCCACTCCATACGATAGACAACGGAAATCCTTATAGCTTATAAGGTTACAGTGGTCGAGTACATGTCATTCGTAAACCACTTGCACATCTAGAAAATCGAAGTCATGGGTTTTTTTGCTACTTATGGAAGATTGGAAAGTATGCTGGCTAAAATAGGGTGTAAAACTTTGAGAGTCAAAATAGAGATGCTTAGTTTTACCTCCTAGAATGTATAATGTAGGAATAGATATTTCTTCTCTTTAGTCAGAGATATTGACTTTTATGTTCAGCTGAACCATCCGTGGAGATTCAGACTCACTTTGATCATTTGAGACGGTAAAGTTCACTATCTAGGACAACCAAATTGACACACTGGAATGGTCAACTCAACCGTCCTCCATTTCTGTATTGCGCGCGCAAGTTAGTGAAAGAGCGCTCCTTCAACATTACTGACTGTGTTTCTCCGCCATTTTTCACAAAGGACGCGAACGAGGTTAAAACTTTGTCGAGTTCAGTCACAACTGTCTTTACGTTTTATAATTGTGGATGGACTTGAAATCTGCGCCGTGTTTTGTACAGCAAAGTTCTTCTGCTGTAATTTGGATTGGAAATATTAGTAAGTATCGACTTTACTTCATGTAGAAGTCTCAATGCCTCCTTAGAATAGAAGTTTGGAGGTTGTAGTCAGAATGATGTCAGTTAAATTTATTGCATTGTTATTATAATAATTATAATATGCAAATATTTATTGTATTACTTTTGATATAATATCATGCTTCGATCTTCAACTTTCTTTTGCAGGAAATATCTACAATAATGGCATCATCAGCATCAGCTACTTGAGTAGAGCTCATGAAGAGCAGGCAATGCAGGCAACAGCTTATCGAGATATGATAATCTAAGATGGTCGTTCTAATTATAGGAGATAATCGCTTTGATTATCAGAAGAAGTAGATTTGATGATCAGAGGCAGTAAATTTGATTCTAATGGATAGTCGTTTTGTATATCAGATATAGTTGTTTTGCTCATCAGAGATAATCATTCTGAGTATATCTGAACATAATAGATCCATTCCTCCTGGGATAATTGAATTGACACTCTGGAATGGTTAACTCAACCATCCTCCATTTTTGTGTTGCGCGCGCGAGTTGGAGAAAACGCATTCCTTCATCTTCACTGACTGTGATTCTCCGCCATCTTTCACAAAGGACGCGCTTGAGGTTACGTCTTTACCGAGTTCAGTTAAACTGTTTTTATGTTTTGTAATTGTGTTTATTGGATTATTTTGAATATAATATCATTCTTCGACCTTCAACTTTCTTCTGCAGGAAATGCCTAAAATAATTTTTATTTTGGCTTGCTCAGTCTTGCCAACGTTTGAACGTTTGAAGTTAGCAGCAGTGGCTGTGATATATCACAGCCTATTGAAGTCCTAATCCGGCTCTGCCTAGAGTTCATGAAGAGCTAGAAATCCAGGCAACAGCTTATCGAGATATGACTATCTAAGATGGTCGCTTTAATTAAAAGTGACAATCGCTTTTTTATTATGAGAGAAGGAAGATTTTATTCCTAGAGATGGACGTTTTTATCATAGGCGATATGCTTGTTTTGCCCATCAGAGATAATCATTTTGAGTATCTAAACACTCCTGGGGTGATCAGGTTTATACTCCAGATTCGTCAATCTGACACTCTAGAATAGTGAAGCTAACCTTCAAATTTTGAAACTCCACGGATGGCAGCCTTCACCATCTAGTGGGCTGTGCCATATTTATTCTTAAATATGGTTGACCTGAGAAGCTCAAGCTGAAATAAAAAAGAAAATTTTTTAATCCTTTTTTTCGATGCCGTCCATTGCATCGTTACCACTTTTGAGCTTTTTTGAATTAAAACTTACAACTCATTAGGTACAAAGCTCATGCCTAAGCCCCCCCCCCCCCGGTGACCAATTTATTACCCTGCAACTAATTAGTTACACCTTCACTTATCCCCCAATCACTGCTCCGTGAACAATTTTCCCTTATCTCCTCAACCTTGTTATTTCACAACCTCACTTTCCCATACTTCTGCTCGAATATTTTTCCTAACCACCGCTAATTTCTCAACCCATCCCCTACTTCTTTTTCCCTCACTTTCCGTGAATCCTTTTCTCTCTTCCTCCCTTCTGCCAATTTTCTTCTCAACCCCCCCCCCCCCCCCCCCCCCTTTTCCTCTCTCCCCCCCCACCCCCTCTCCCCGCCCCTTTTTTTTCTTTTTTTCCTC
>WSXT02096216.1:13372-25835 GCA_011762715.2 Neuroterus valhalla
TTCTCCGCCCCCCCCCTCTCTTCTTTTGCCCGCGCGTTCCGGTATTGCTGTGCTCTCCCCTCGCCTGCGGCAAATTTTGCTGGCCACCCCCCCCCCCCCCCCCAATCATTTATCCCTAATGCCTCAAAGTGTCAATTCCAACTTCTGACTTATCTCGACGTCTTTTCACTTCTTCTCATTTCATATCTCTTCCTTAACTTTTTTTTCCCTCCCTTATTTACTCTCATTTTCTCATCTCCATTTCTTCTTCTCACTTTTCACTCTAGTGTCTTAATTTCCCTGACTTCCCTAACCTCTCCTCTTCATTCCCCTCTACCTCTTATCGCTTTCCCTGCACCTTCCTCTTCCAGGAAAAATGCATGAGAAATGGAGGAAAAGAACTTTTTGGAAATAGATATTTATTCAGAAAACTCGAGAAGAGAAGACGATTAAAATTTATTGACGTGAAACTTGATAGGGAAGTAATAAAAAAGTTGCTTTTCCCGCAAATGGGCAAACTTTTCCCTCACTCGAGAACCGCAAGAGTCTTTCAACAATTACTTGTTCATTCAGCAAGGCGAAGAAGCTAAGAAGCGTAGAAGGAAAGAAGGTAGTCGATTCTAGAAGAAACGTGAAATAAAATACGACCGTGAAGTAGAAGTATAAAAGAGTCCTGGGGTTCGATGGTAAAATTTTTAGAGCACTTGGAAATTTGACCGAGTGGAGTATGAATGGGCTGTTCCACCTTCGTGCGGATCATACTCAGAGGGCGGTTGGACTGAAAATGCCAAGTGATTTACGGCGCTTTTACACGGCCAAATTGTCTGACAGACTTTCTGTCACCTATTTATCTTTAAACTCGCATTTCAGAGAAATCGAGGACAAAGTGTTATCTATTCAACTTCTCCCATACCAGAGAGGATAATTTAATTGCCTTATTATAATTTAAGTTGAGAAATAAATAAGTCCATATCATAATGGGAAGGAATAGAATGTCGATAAAAATTCAATAACGAATAAGGCTCAAATTATGATATTTAATTCTGTGCTTGCACCGATCTTGCTGTATGGTATCGAGGCCTAGACGTATCTAGAAAAGGATTGGAGTAAAGAAGAGGTGATTGGCATGCAATTTCTGCAGAACATGCGCGGTAAGACGCAAATGGACAAGAGGAGTAATGAGTGAGAGCTTAGTGAATATGGTATAAGAGAAAAAATGTTAAGATGGTTTGGTCATGTCGAGATAATGAATGAAGAACGATTACCGATTCTTTCCTGGAAGTCTGCAAGGAAAGAGCAGATAGCTCTGCCACCTGTGAGCAGAACAAATCAGTTGAAGAGAGGGGAGGGAAGGAACAGGAGAAGAGATGAGAATGGAAAGGAATAAGGTGCGATGAAATAGTATGGATGCGATGAGATAATATGGGGTAAGATTAAGAAGGATAGGATGGGAGGGGTTAGGCTGCTATAGGATGAGATGAGATTCAGTTGGATGGGATAGGATGGGATAAATGGGACGGGCTTGTATGAGGTGATATGCAATGGGATGGGATGATATGAGTCAGGATAAGATGGAATGTAATGAGATGGAATAGAAAGATAAAGATGAGATAGGAAGGGATGGAATAGGATGAGATTGGATTGGATGGGACAGAATGTGATAGACTAAGACGTGATTAGATAAAGTCGGATAAAATCTGATAAAATAGGATGGAAATTAATGAAATGGGATGCGATAGGATACATGGAATAGATAGTGAGGGATGAGATTAGATCAACTGGGATGGGAAGAGACGATATGAGATGTGATGAGATGGGAAGAGATAATATAAGATATGTTCATAGGTGAATTTGAAAACTACATAAAATAGGATCTAAAATCTATTTCTTTAGGTAGGTCCTATTGCAGAAGGTTATATAACTGGAATGAGGGGAGCAAAAAAGGAGAAGTGAATAGATTTGATGAAATCCGGATGAAAGAGGCTGGCATGGGATGAAATGGGATAGATGGAACGGGATAGAATGGGATGAGTCAGAATGGGTTGGAATAAGATGGGGTGGGAGAGGATGGGATAGGATGGGATAGGATTGCATAAGATGGGATTGGAATAGATGGGATAGAATGTCATGGGATGGCATGGAATGGGTTGGAATGAGATGGGATGGGATAGGATGGGATGTGTTAGGATAGGTTAGAATGAGATGAGATAGGAAAGAATCGGGTGGGATGGGATTGCATAAGATGGGGTTGTAATGTATGGGATAGAATGGGATGTTATAGGTTGCGATGGGGTAGGCTAGAATAAGTTGGAATGAGATCGGATGAAAAGGAACATATGGGATTGCATAAGTTGGATTGGAATGGATGGGATAGAATGAGATAGGCCAGGGTGTGATGTAATGGGTTAGAATGGGTTGGAATGAGATTGCGTGGGATAGGATGGAATGGGATTGAATAGGATGGGATTGAATAGGATGGGATTGGAATGGATGGGATAGGATGGGATGGTATAAGATGTGATGTGATGGATTAGAATGGGTTGGAATGAGATGGGATGGGCAAGGATCGGATGGGATTGCATACGTTGGGATAGAATGGGATGGGTAGGGTGTGGTGGGACGAGTTAGAATGGGATGGAATGAGATGGGTTGGGAAAGGATCGGATAGGATGGGATTGCATAAGATGGTATTGGAACGGATGGTATAGAATGGGATGGGGCAGAGTGTGATTGGATGGGTTAGAATGGATTGGAATCAGATGGGATGGGAAAGGATGGGATGGGTCAGAATGAGTTGGAATGAGATAGGATGGGAAAGGATCGGGTGGGATGGGATTGCATAAGGTGAGATAGGAATGGATGGGATAGGAATAGATGAGATAAGAATGGATGGGATAGGAATGGATGAGATAGGAATGGATGGGATAGAATGCGATGGTGTGGGGTGTAATGGGACGGGTTAGAGTGGGTTGTAATGAGATGGGATGGGATAGGGTCGGATGGGATGGGATTGCATAAGGTGCAATTGGAATGGATAGGATAGAATGACATGGGGTAGGGTGTGATGGGATGGGTTAGAATGGGTTGGAATGAGATGGGATGGGGAAAGATGGAATGGGAAAGAATGGGATGAGAAAGGATGGAATGCAAAAGGACGGGATGGGTTAGAATGGATTGGAATGAGATGGGATGGGATAGGATGAGATGGGATTGGAATGGATGAGATAGGAATGGATGGGATAGAATGGGATGGTGTAGAGTGTAAGGGGACGGGTTAGGGTGGGTTGTAATGAGAGGGGATGGGAAAGATCGGATGGGATTGCATAAGGTGCAATTGGAATGAATAGGATAAAATGGAATGGGGTAGGTTATGATGAGATGGATTAGAATGGGTTGGAATGAGGTGGGATGGGGAAAGATGGAATGGGAAAGGATGGGATGAGAAATGATGGGATGCAAAAGGACGGGATGGGTTAGAATGGATTGGAATGAAATAGGATGGGAGAGGATGAGATGGGATTGGAATGGATGAGATAGGAATGGATGGGATAGAATGGGATGGTGTAGAGTGTAAGAGGACGGATTAGGGTGGGTTGTAATGAGAGGGGATGGGAAAGGATCGGATGGGATTGCATAAGGTGCAATCGGAATGAATAGGATAGAATGGAATGGGGTAGGTTATGATTGGATGGGTTAGAATGGGTTGGAATGAGGTGGGATGGGGAAAGATGGAATGGGAGAGGATGGCATGAGAAAGGATGGGATGCGAAAGGACGGGATGGGTTAGAATGGATTGAAATGAGATGGGATGGGAGAGGATGAGATGGGATTGAATGAGATGGGATTGGAATGGATGTGATAGGATATGATGGGATGAATTGATAATGTTATAGTGGAGAAAGGGGATAAGAAAAATTGAAAATCTCAAATGCTACGTATAATAAGAGATGAGATCTCTCTTTGTAAGAAAGTTCCTATGTAACATACATTCTATCGCAAAAAATGGATTTCTATTCCTTGCAGACACTCTACCTCTACAGAGAATGTGTGTATGCTTGCCACTGATTGGAACATATTGATTTGGAGGATCGTAATTTTGGTATCCATTTTCATTTGTTTGCGTTATGCGTTTATTTTCACAAGCCAGAGAGAAAATTGGCGAGGTTGGATTTTGTGCAGGTATGCATGTGAAATACAGATAGCTCTGCCATCTGTAAGCGGCACAGGTCGATCGTGGTCGTAAAATATTTAACGAGGCATTTTCAGGAAAGTCTGAAAACGGCAGGAATATGGCAATAAAATGTCAACCTATAAATAGTACGCATATAAATTTGAGCAGAGCATCGTCTCCTCTTTTATCCAGATAGAAAATGCCATAAAGATGCGGTCGGAGCATAACACAGATAATTTTCCGTAATGCCAGACATAACGCTTAATTTTAACGTTTTGCGCTAAGTCCCTCCCTTCTTCTATATATTCAACGCTTTCCGTAACCGTGACTCCATATTGCATCCGCTTTTGCTGAAATTGCTTCAACTATTTCCTGACGCGCTTCTCATTGTTTCAGGCGGATCCGAATTACGACTCCTTCCCCAGAATGGCGGGTTGTGTGACGACAGTGGTAAGTTTCTCTGTTTTATTTGGGGGTTAAGAATTAACAAAGGTTTTGAAGAAAATTTTAATTGGAGAGGGAAAAAAATCCTGAGGAGTAAGGGAGAGTGAAACGAAATAAGGAGAAATGAAAGGGAAACAGGAGGAGGGAGTGATGTAAATGAGGGAAAATGAGAGATAGGGAAGGGAAGGATAGGGAAGCACTCACCTCATCCTTTCTGTTATCTTTTCTCCTCCTTCTTTCCCCCTTATTTCCTCTCACTTCCCATCACTTCCCCTCCCTGACCATTATTACTCCTCATTTCCTCTTAATTCCTTAAGCAATTCTTGCATTTCCGCATTCCTCCTCATTTCTCCTTATTCCTCAAGAAATTGGTGATTTCTTGAATTTTTTTACTATCGTGTGAATAATAGACAGACAACGCATGAGAAACTTGTGCATCCAGTCAACATCTCGTACATTATTTCACATAGAAATCACTATCAGAGAACTGCATTTCATTATGGGATAATCGAATACTCATAAGTACTACATGATGATAATGGTGAGTCTCTTTGTGTCATTTAGAGGCTAAGAATTGACAAAGGTTCTAG
The DNA here is from genome assembly GCA_011762715.2 of Neuroterus valhalla. Lineage (NCBI taxonomy): Eukaryota > Metazoa > Arthropoda > Insecta > Hymenoptera > Cynipidae > Neuroterus > Neuroterus valhalla. The sequence continues at coordinate 18,557 of WSXT02096216.1, forward strand.
AGAAAACATTAGTGATCGAGGAAAAAAGAAATCCGAAAGGGTTTACTAAAGTGAAAGGAAGCAAGAGAAATTGGAGAAAATATAGGGGGGGGGGGGGATTGAGGGAAATAAAGGAAGAATAAAGAAAGATAGAGGGAAGGAGCACTCATCCCACCCTTTCTATTATCTTCAGTTCACTTTCCCTACCTATTCCTTATTTCCCTCCATTTTCTCTTGATACATTGATCAATTCTTTCATTTCCTTCTTTCTCCTTATTTCCCCCTACTCCTCAAGATATCAGTGACTTTGTGATATTTCTTATTGCTGTCCAAACAATAAACAGACAACGCATCCAAGTCTGTTTATTCAGGTAACATTATTTTGAGGCTTAAAGTCGACAAAAGTTTGAAAATCGGAAGAAATAAGGTAGGAGACGAAATTATTCAGCGGAAGCGGAGAGAAGTAAGGGGAAATGAGATAAGGAGTCGCACTTGCTCTACCTCTGTATCCACGTTCCTCCCCCTTTCTTTCTTCTTACTTCCTCTCCCTTTTTATCCCTTATTTCCTCTTCTTTACCCTCAATTCCTTGATTATCTGGATGTTTAAGGGAATTGAGGCTTACACGTTACCTTGCTTTCTCCTACTACCGTACCCCTCACCTAACCACAGTTCCTCTCACTTCCCTTCTCTCCCTTACATTTCTCCTTACTTTTCCTTAAATCCCATCATTCCCTCTCCCTTTCTTGACATCTTCTCATTTCACATACCTGTACTCCTTATCCCTACGTCCCACTACTCCTCACTTTGTTCTTTTCTTAGTGCTTGTTCTATTTCCCAGCTTTCCATTCATTTTCTACCTCTTCCTCCCTGCCTAATTCTTTTCAACTTTATCACTTCTAATTATTATCCTTCATTTTCTCTCCCACTACTTCCTCTAATTCTTTCAACTTCTCTCCCTTATTTATTTTGTACGACGGACAAACACCCGAGGAAAACTATACGGTGTAATTTTTTCGAAAGAATACGGTACTTTTTTGTATTTTATCTGTAATTTTCTGAACAAAATACGATAAAATTAAAACGAAAATCTTATAGTTTCGTGTATTTTTTTGTTGGAATCTATTGTATATATCTTTATTTCCCTGTACGCATGATTATTGTTCTAAGGGGTTTTTGTGGTTTTATAACTGTGAGCAGAAACCCTTGTGGGTTTTGCTGGGTGTTGATTCATCCCATGAAAAGAGAGGAATGAGAAAAATGACGGAAAGTAAGGAAAAGTGAGAGAAATTAGAGGGTAGTAGGGAGGAGTGAGAGGAAGTAGGGAGAAATTCGGGTAAGTAGGGAAATAAAGGGGGCATTAGTGAGGTACGAGGTGATCAATTCGGAGAACTTATTAAGGGATAGTGCAGAAAAATGAGAAGGCGATGAAGGATTCAGAGTGTAAAGAAAAATATGGAAAAGGAAGCGAACTGATGTTGGCAGGTGAAAGGAGTAGAAGAGTTAGGAGGGAAGATTGGAGAAGTAGGGGGTAGAGAGGATATAGGGAGGAAAAGTGAGTGATGTGGACGAGAGGGAATAGCTGGGATCAAAAGCTAAGAGAAAGAGGAGCTATGTGTAAAAGACGATGTGAGAGGATAACATCAGATGAGTGGGCACATGGTGCCTATTTTTTTCTAATCATTCGCTCCTTCTATATGCTTGCGCATCGCGTTTGCTACAGTCGTTGTACGTAACTTCAAAATGAGTGTAACAAAATATGATCCTCTCTTCTCCTTTGATTGCCACGTGCAATGTGAACGTTCTCTCAGAGTCACAAGGACTATATATAATACAGATGATTAAGGGAGAAGAGGAGGACCAAGTGAGATTTATTGCCATCTCTTGTACTTCCTTCCCCTCAGAAGCTACCTCCAGCCTCAGGGTGGTTCCCTTAACCCCAAAAACCCCATTCCACAGGGAAGCATCTCACTCGCGAGTGTCACCTCGAGGGCCCAATTAGTGCCAGCACTCTCGCCGCGGTTTCTGCATTCGCGTATGACTGGCGTTTTCCGGTTCACCCCCACACCTTCCTTTCTGACTACCTTCAAACCTTAAATCCAGTTACTTTCACTTCCACCTTTTTATATAAATATATACCTTCTTTTGTGATACACATTGATATATTTATAAATGTGTAAACTCTCAAGGTATGTGTAGGCGCGTTTTCGCCCATACTTTTTTCCCTACATCTACCATTTTTTCTCTCTTTTTGAATCTCTTTTCGACTCCCTTTCTCCCTTCCACCACCCTCTGGGGAGGCATTATCCAATTTCCCAGCAGATATTTCGTGATATAATAATTGGGCATTCATAAGCGTCGAGCGCCGTGGGGGAATGTGGGAAGAGTGGCTGAATTATATTTGCAGAGAGAGATGGGAAAGAGAGAGAAGAGAGGGTATAAAGGGAGAAATGTTGAAAGGACATAAAGGATCGGGGAATGAGTAAAAACATTTTCCATTGGTACAGAATACCGCAGAAGATAGGCAGGTTAGTACACTCGTTATCTTCCTAACGACCTTTTAACCGTCATTAATTATTGTTGCTTCTACGTAACGAGCCAACGTCTCAACATCTTACCATAAACTCAACTCTATACGAACTTACATATATAACTCGGAGCCTTGGAATCTTAAAGCAAAAGGTGCAGGGATTCCATTTTATGTCGAACGTTCATTCACTTCCGCTAAGTGCACCAGGAAAAATGGACTGCTGTATCTGATGCTCAGTGCTCTCCCAGGACAATAGAATCTTCTTATTTCTGTGAAGAAGAAGAGTTAAAAAAGGATTGGAATAGGCAAATGGGGTGTTTTGTAATAAGCTTGTATGACCGGTATCAGGCTAGGAGGCAGGAAAATTAGGAATGAAAGAGAGTATAAGAATCTTGCAAGATGCCTATGTTGAAGTTACTTACATGGATTTACGCATTTTCCGTAGATCTGAAAGGCTCTTTTTTATCGGAGGATTGGAAGAGGTTGTGGGACACGATGGAGGAGAGGGAAGTATAGAAAGCTCTGATCGAAAGGGTAAGAGAGGTGTATGAAGAGACGAAAGATAGGGTGAGAGTAGGAAACACGATCTCAGAGGGTTTCTAGATAGATAGGGGATTGAAGCAGGGGTCTCCGCTTGGCCCAAAAATGTTCGCGATCTCAATCACTGACATGGAAAAGAAGCTAGAGGAAGGAGTGTTTGGGGACATAGAGGAAGGAGGGCTTAGAATCTGGTCACTTGGGTATACAGATAACATAGTGTTGCTGGCATAAAGTGATGGTATAAGGAGAAATTTCCGGATGAGAGGGGAACACGGCGAGTGGGGTGTGCTGGTGGAAGAAAGAGAACAGGAGAGGAGAGGGAATGATGGAGGATGAGAGAGAGAGAGGTATTTTCGAAAAATGGTCTACATGAGAATAACGTAAGAGGAAGTCACGAGTAGGGCAGGAAGATGTATGAGATTATTAAGAGGAACGGTTAGAGAGAGAAGGCAGGAGGGGAGGAAACGATAAAAGGGTCAAGGTATAATGAGAAATAAGGGTAGATTAGGAAAATGGAGAGAGCAAGATATTTGGGTAAGAAAGGAGAGTAATGAGGCCAGGAGATAATCGCGAGGATGAGATGCGGAAGCATCTAATAGGTTCTGGCTCCCGTAGGAGAAGAGAAGGTATGCATCTTGTGGGCAGTGGTATGTTAAGGTAGAACACTGGTTAGAAGAATGTGAGGTGGTTGAAAGGAGGAGTGGAATTACCATAGAAATAATGCTACATAAAAAAAGGGAGGAAAGGCCGATTTCATGGGCGGATGGAGTGCTGGGGGGAGGAAGAGAAGAAAGGAGGAGGAGGGATAGAGAGGGATAGTTCTTCAAGGAGAAGAGAAAATAGGGATAAGGTAATCATAAATAATGTGAATAGTAGATAAGGAATAGCAAATAAGTCATAGTTGATAAGGAATAGGTAGGAACCGCGAAGGCAGAGTTTGGCAATGCGAGGCAATGCAAGGCATATCGATCGAGGAAGCGGTCATAGAATTCAGGTATGGATGGGAAAAAAGGTTGTAAAACATGTTGGTTGAAGTAGGTAAATTTTTTTAGGCCAATAGGCTGAAGAATAAACGTGTATCTATCCATGTAGGAGGAAACGTCCGGAGGGGGAAGAGGGAGGGGTAAATATTCTAAAAACAAACCCTTACGTAACTTATAGATGACCCTTATTCCTAATATAGATTATAAAACAAGGGCGTGGAAGTTTGAAGAGAAATTAGGTCAGGGAAAGGAAGGATACTTAGACCTTTCGAAATTGGAAAAAAGGAATGGAGGAAGGAAGCTGATATATATTTTAGAGAATGGGTAGGAAAAAGGTAAAATGATTAGTTCATGACATTGATAAGGAAAGGATTGTCAAAATATCTAGGAAGAAGATGTGGGGAAATATGATGGACAAGAATAGCTAGATGAAGGCTGGGGACAGCTTCCGGTTTTTAATAAAAGCTTGGATTATTTAACTTTACAATAAAATGAAAAATTCTCGAAAGGAAACAGTAGAGGAAAAAAAGTAGAAGAGAGAAGTAAGGGGATGAAAGTATAGCAAAGTGTCAAAAAGCCAAACATAGGTAGGGAAATTGGAGAAAGGGACTGTAAGTATAAAAGAGAGGAAAGTAAAAGGTGTTTCTCAATTTGATCCCAATTCTTCATAGTATAGTAAAGGGAAGGATAAAATAATAAAGGAAATAAGATGATCTGAGTGGAAGAGATGGACAGTAGTAGGTAGATGAAGACTGAAGATTGAATTTGAAGAATCAATGTATTGGAAGAAAGATGAGTGGCAAAAATGCAAAGTATGTCATATAGAGGCATAAGGGTCACTCAATTTTTACAGTAAGATTTGATAAAATTTTGTATCGTAAGATGTAGCTTCTGGTTTGAAATTGAAGCTTAAACTATTGAACTTCACAATTAAATGGAAACATATTTTGAAATCAGGAGATTTTAAATTGAACTTCCAAGTCGTACAAAAAAAAGAGAAGTATGGAGAAATAGTAGAAAGTAAGAAGGAGTTAGACAACTCAAAAGAGGAGAAGGTAAATTAGAAGAAGGAAGGGGAACGGAAGTGAGAAGGAGTAATGAAAGAGGAAGAGGTGAAGTGGAGCAGCGGCAAGATAGGAAGGGAGATGGGGGATAGAAAGTGTGGGAAAGGAGGGGAGTGACAGAAAAGTGAAGACTGCAAAAATGGGAGAAGAAGTTAGGGCTATTTGAGGTCCAGTAAGTGAAAGTGTATGCAAATAAATATTGGTAAGGGAAAATCATCCGAAGTGAGGCAGAGTAGAGGAGGAAGTGAAAGATAAATTGTATTTTTGATCTCCATTCTACATAGGATAGTATAGCAAAGGATAGCAGAAGGAGAGCAATAAAGAAAAGAGTCTTTGGAATATTTCAGGCAAGAAGGCACTCAGAGGAGAATAGATAAGGAAGCTATATAGAATGATTGTATTAGGCAAAAAAGGACACAGAAGAATAACAAGAGAATGTTAGGGAAATTTTGGCTAAGGACGGAAAAAGAGAGGCATGGATGGAAGAGGTAGAAGAAGCTAGATGGGCTGAGGGAGGAAAATGAGGAAGTTTTTAGGAGAGAAAACGGAAAGTATAAGTGAGAATGGAAGGAAGAGTTTTCGGAAACGGAAGTTACAAAGACGTATTAGGGTAGTAAGACTTGCGCAGTGAAATTGGATGGCATTGAGTATATCATAATTCTTTTTTTTTTAAGTTTTGTGGCCTCAGATGGAAACGCCTATCTTTTCGATGGAGTGTATGTCTGTCGTTTGAAAAGTGAAAGTAAAGGGAAATGATGTACTGTGATGTGGTTAAGCTGCGAAGAGGGGAAGAAGGATGAGGGATACTAAAGTATAACGATTTAAGGATAGAAGAAGCAATGCGATAAAGGTGATGAGAGGATGGATCATTTAAGGTATCCCTCGAATCATATACCTTTATCATAGGTAAATGATGAAAGTTTGAGAAACCACTATTCTGAGAGAACGATGAGAGAATAAAATGTAGCGTATGTGATGTGAAGGACACATGAGAGTACGTATGAGATCTTTGTCTGGGAGGGAAGGAGGAAAGTGAGGGTGTCAACAAAATTCCAGAAAATTTAAGGTGAGAAGGGACTGGGGAAAGAGTAGATGAAGAATGTAGACAAAACTAGGGGAGTTCGAGGAGAAAAATAAGGAGTACGGGGGAAACCAAAGAAAAGTGAAGAGGAGTATGAGGAAATGATGGAAAGGGAGAGGAAGTTTGAATAAGGTAAATGGAAGAAGTGGAGTGAGTTGGAGAAAGTAAGGTAAAGTGGTGTGGGTGTAAACAAGGGAAGAGAGATTAGAGGAAGGAAAGATGGAAGAAGTAAGGGAAGGCACAAGAAGAAGTGATGAGTTGGAGAGTGAGGGGAAGCGATGTGTGAGGAAGTGAGGGTAAATAAGGAGAGGTAGGGGAAAAATAGGTGGAGTGGGGAAAAGTGGAGGAGGGAAGTAAGAGTAGAAAATTTCTTCCTATCTCAATTCAACATTTCTCCAAAAAAGTGTAGAAAAAGATAGGATGGAAAAAGAGATAATAGAAGAGGAGTAGGAGAGGGGAACATGTGCATTAAAATGCAATGAATTGAGATTTCATGACGGTTTATTTTCGTTCTTTTATCCTCTTTTCTTGACTTTCATTCGCAATTAGGGGCGTCGGGATGCTCCACGATGGTACGTCGCCCTTTTGCCTGTTATTTAATTGGGATATGCAATTGAATGATACTTGGAAACGCGCACCCCCGCTCGTCCGGGCATGAGTTGTCATCAGTTCGCGGATAAGTTTGCGGTATTGTCAACGACACTCGACGACGCTTCAGGCTGCACTTTCGATGGCGTTCCAGCAAAATGGAGTTTCGTGACAATAGCTCCAGTTTTCACGAAGTACCTGAGAGTGAAACCTCTTTTAAAGACTCGAAGTGCAAGCAATTCTTTTAAGATAGGAAAAGACGGAAAGATGAAACGTCAGGAATTGGAAAAAAAGATAGAGAATGGCAAGTTTTTAAACGATGGGGACGGGAAGTCGATGAGCTGAGAAGGAAGAAGTTATGGATTTCAACAGAGAGCCCGGTTCGTAAGTATAATGAGATATTTTTAGTATAGAAGTTCAGTTAGATGGGGAGCGGGGACAAAGGGGGGGAGGGGGGGAGAGAAGAGGAGCGGAGAGGAGAGGAGATGAGATGAGATAAGAGGGGAGGAGAGGAGA
>WSXT02096239.1:0-11574 GCA_011762715.2 Neuroterus valhalla
TGAGATTACCTTCGAGCGCGAAGCGCGAGATCCGAAAGACGCACGCCCTAGGCGCGCTCAAACTTGCGAGCGAAGCGAGCTGTGCGCAAAGCGCGCGACGAGAATGTGCCCGCGCAGCGGGCAGATTTTTTAAAGTATAATTATCATTCAGAGCATTGATACAATAATGCCTATATAGCACACTAAAAAAATAGAGATCATCTAAAGTACTATTCGAGATCGAGACGAGAGTCTAATTTTCAGTTTCTCACGAGATCAATATCGAGAGTCGAGTAAAATCTCGTATTGTCTCCCTCTGTATTTCCAAACAAAAGAGATTGTATTTTGAGCAAATATGATTTTTGAGTTAATAGGTAGAGTAAAGAAATTTAGAATGAATTTTCGAATTTTCAAACCATAAATATATTGTTACAGAAACCATAAATTCAAACCATAAATATATTGTTACAGAATAGTTTTCCAACAAATGAGAACTACTTTTCGATAGAACAGTTCAATTTTCAACCAAAGGAATGAATTTGTAATTCAAATGATAATCTTTTAAACAAAAAAAAAAACAAAAAATTTTCAACAAGTTTTTTTAAAACAATTCTGAATTTTAAATCTTTTGCTAGGCATATTCGTTTGTTTATTTGTAGATTCGTAATTTTGGTTAAAAATTGATATCTTTGATAAAAAATTTAAATATTCTGTTGAAGATCCACTATTTTCGTTGAAGATTCGTGATTTTAATTGAAAACCGGACCATTTTTTCCAGGCTTTATTGTTGTATTTTTGGTTTTAAACTTGAACTATTTTGATAAAGAGTTCAATTGTTAATCCAAATGTTCAACTATTTTGGAAAGAAATGAAAGACCATATCAAGTAGGAAATCGAATTTTTCTTGAAAATTCGTCTCAGTGACTCGCAAATTCATCATCCAAAAATTTTCTGTAAATTACATATTTTGATTCAAAATTTCTTTATTTGTTGAAAATTAATAATCTTGTTGGAGATTCAAACATTTTTGTGAGAATATCCAGCTCAACGTTGGAAAAGTGGAATATTTTTACTTATATAGAAAAAAACCTTGTTTGTTTGCAAGTTCTATGTTGGAGTTGGAAATTCCACATTTTTGTACAACACTCACTTTTGGGCTCGAAAGTTCAAAAAATTCCGTTGATTGGATAGGAATCCAACTGTTCATTTGGGCAATCAAAATATTTGGGGTAAAATGAACTTTTTTTTATGGAAAATAATATTTTTGAGTAGAAAATCAAACTATTCGGTTACGCATTCTTTTTCTTCTTTTATTTTCAAATTTTATGTTTGAAAATTCTACTGTTTTATGAAATTCTTGTCTCTGTATAAAATCTTTTTTTTTTTTTTTTTGTTCGAAACCCAAATTCTTAGGCTGGAAATTCATGTATTTTGTTGCAAATATGTCTTTCTTGGAAGGAAATTGATCTTCCCGTTTGAATATTTATCTGTGTTAGTTCAAAAATCAGGTATATGATAGAAAAAGTACCTGTTTGGTTAACTATTCATGCATTATATTAAAAATATGACTATATCACTGTAGAAATTTCTTTTCCTTTTTGAGTAAGAAACCAAGAATCCAACGACCAAATTTGGGCGAACAACTTCGAATATACCTATTCGAAAAATGTGAAGAAAAAAAAAAGTCAAGAAAAAAAAGAGGAAATATAAAAGAGGGAGAGAGAGAGCAACCTCCAAATCCCATTTTTCCTCTTTTTCTCTTTCGTCTTTCGTCTTTTTTTTTTTTTTTTTTTTTTTTTTTTCTTAAAGAGAAAGAATGGGATTTGGAGATTGCCTTATCTTTTATCTTGCCTCTTCTATTTCTTCACATTTTTTTTGTATTTATTATTTTTTTTAATATGTATACATGAAGGTATTTAACCAAACTTGGTAATTAGATTCTTGGCTTTTCATTCAATTGCCAGAAGTTGCTGACTTCAACTCGAATTTTGGGCGTTTAAAAGAAATTGTTCAAAAATGCAACTTTTTGCTGGAAAATAGAACTGTTTTCGGATGAATCACAATACTTTTCTGTGTAACAACCCGATCACATTTTTTTTTGTACTTATTCACACAATTTTGGACGGATGTGTAACTAACACTTTTGGTGCTGGCCTCAACAGCTTTACTGTAAAGTTCTATTGACAATTACGCACGACGTTGCTGTTAGCGTACTACGTAGTGGGAAGTAAAAAGCACAATGCACTGACAGAGGTTTCAAACATTTTGGTGCTCGCCTCAACATCTTAACGTATAATTAAGTTCTACTAACAATGACGTACGACGCTGCCGGTTAGCGTACTACGCAGTGGGAAGTAAAGAGCACGACGCACTGGCAGAGGTTCCACTTTAGAAATAATTCAAATGGATAGGAAACATCTATTGCATTTCAGGTGAAAGGGGAATGTAGATATAGGATTTAGGACGGCCCCCACTTCCGCTCCATGCATTTCATCATCCATGGAACGAAGTTGCGAAACAGGAAACACAGGAAAGTGAACCGAAAATAGGCCCAGTCCTCTAAGTTTATAAACTCTCAAATACCTCGTCTTTCCTGTTGATGCTACTATTATAATATTCGTAGAGTGTAACTCACGCCCACGTCCTAAGAGCAAGTAGTTTTTCTTGAACAGGCGCGATGCAAGAGAATGGAAAAGAGAGGTTTAAAAAGAAGAAGTTTAGTGGAATTTCGAACCAGAAGAGCTAAATTTCCAACAAAATAGTTCATTTTTCAACCAAAGTGATGAATTTTCGAATAACATTATGAATCTTTAACCGGAATAGATGAATTTTAAACTGATAAGATCAATTTTCCACTGAAATGATAAATATTTAACTGGAGCATTCAAGATTTTCAACTATTAAGGAGAATATTCAAACAGAGAATAAAATAAAAAATATAAAATAAAATTGTAAATGTTTAACTCTAGTTATTGGATTTCAAACCAGAAATACAATGTTAAACATTTCAAACAAACAATAATTGCTTTTCAACCAAAAAGTTACATTTTTCATTGGATTCTCTCTGTTTGTTTTTTAACAAATAACGAGAAAAAGGAGATGTTTCTCAAAAGCAGATGGAAAAAAGTTATTTAAAAATCTGATGAAAGCTTCTTCATTAGATGTGTCAGAAAAAGAATTTAATAATCTTCCTTCATTGCTGAACTTAAGATTCGTATGGATTGTTACTACGACTGACTCCGTAAAGGAAGCGGCACCGCTACTTTTTCCCACGACATGAAACCCACCTTCTCCCGCTTTTGTCTGCGACACTTACTCTTCTTGTCTCAAGTCGCTTCCTCTCTTTTCCCCTCAACTCCCTTAACACGCTTCTTCTCTTAACTTTTCTCTTCTGTTTCTCTCTTAACTCTCTTCTTCTCTTATTTTTTCCTTCTCTCAAACCTCTTCTTCCCCTTTTCTCTTAATTCACTTCTTCCCTAAAATCTCATCTTCTTCTCTTTACTCCCTTTCTGTCTTAATTCTTTCCTTTCTTCTTCTCTTGATTCCCTCCTCCTCTTACTCTCTTCGCTTATTTCTTCTTTTCTCCTCCTAAACTAATAGTTCTCTTCTTTTCAGAACTCTCCACCTTTCTTCTTTTCCTAACTCTCTTTTCTTGACTCTCGTCTTCCCTTCCTCTATTCCTCTCTTTTTCTCTTTTTTTTCTTATTTCTTTTTTTCTTAACTCTCTTCCTCTCTCTTCCTCTCTCAACTCCCTTCTTCTCTCATTCTCCCAACTCTCTCACTCTCTTAACTCTCTTATTTTCTTCTTCTCTCAAATCTCATCTCATCTTTTTCCTTTGCTCTCTTTCTCCCTTAACTCTCTTCTCATCTTACTCTCTTCACTCATTTTTTCTCTTCTCCTCTTAAACTAATAGTTCTATTCTTTTTTAACTCTCTCTCTCTCTCTTTCTTCTTTTCCTAGCTCTCTTTTCTTGACTCTCTTCTTCCCTTCCTCTATTCCTCTTCTTCTCTTATTTCTTTCTATTCTTCTACCCGCCACTCTCTTCCTCTTTTCACTCGCTTCTTCTCTCAACTCTTTTCTCCTTTGTACTCTCTTCTTCTCTTTTTCCCTCAACCCTCTTCCACTTTTAGCTCCCTTCTTCTCTTCCTCTCTAAGCTCTCTCCTTCTCTTAAATCTCTCCCTTTCTTGACATACTTCTATTCTTTCTCCCTCCCTTTCTTCTTCCCTTCCTCTCTTCTTCTCTCTACTCTTTTCTTCTCTACTTTCCTCTTTTCCTACTTTTCTTCCTCTCTCCTCTTCTTCTTTTCCTAACTCTCTTCTTCTTTTCTTCTCTTGACTCTTCTATTCCCCAAATCCTCTCTATCTCTTCTTCTCTTCTCTTCTTTTACTTGTATCTCCCTTCCTATCTTAACTTTCATCTTCTCTTAACTTTCGTCCTCTCTTCATTCTTTTCTTCTCTTTTATTCTCCTCTTCTCTTTTATTCTCTTGTCTTCTTCGTATACTCCTCTCCTCTTAGCTCTCTCCCTCTCTTCTTTTCGTAACCCTCTTGTTATCTTTCTTCTTGTCTTCTTCCCTTAACTCTCTTCTCCTTCATTCTCCTAACTCTCTTCTCTTCTCCACTCAACTTCCTTTATCTTTTTCTTTCTCTCCTAACGCTCTTCATCTCTTTTTCTCTTTTTCTCTTTTTTCAGTTTCTCTACTTACCTTTTTTTAATAATTCTTTCTTCTCTTATTATCTTCTTCTCTTAACTCTGTTCCTCTCTGAACTCTTTGCTTCTCCTCTGCTCTAAACTCTCTTTTCCTCTCCTTCTCTTCTACATAAGACGCTTACGCTTCAACCGTTTGGTCTAACGCACACACTGTTTTTCTATAACTGACAGTCTATATTCTCAACTTATGAATAGAAATTTCTTTCCTTTAATAAGCAATGCTTCTTTAGAATATTAAAACCAAGAGAGAGTGCTACTAAGGTTGCATATACCCATTCACTTTTTATCACCTTTGAATGACTCATCTGTTAAAAAGAATTTTCAAACTGTACATCTGTGGTATGAAGCGAGGTATGAAGTCAGCGTAGCGTTTTCAATGCTGGATCTCATATTTATGACCTTTGTCTTTTTTAATAGAAAACTACGAAGTCACACCAGACATCTGGTTTTAACAGCTACTTTCCGATTTAATTTCGTTTACTGGGTCTACGATAATTTAATTACAAAAAAAAAGGACATTCACTCCTACACCACTTCGAGCGGAAGTAATATTGCTCAAGGTTACAATCAGTCGTCCGATTTAATCCCGTGGTCAGTTGCGTCTCTAAAGTTCAAAATTGTTGAAAATTCTTTTTTCCGGTTGCAAATTCATCTCTTTGATTGGAAATTCAAATATTTTGTTTAGACTTTACTCTTTTTGCTGAAAATAAATTTTTCAACTGAAAACTTTATTACTTGAGTTTGTAAGAATATTTTTTTTTTCGAAAATTCAACAATTTTCTTGAGAAGTTATCTTTTTTGCTGAAAATTTAAATTTTTTGAATTGGAAGTCTAACTATTTTTACGAAATTGATTATTTGTTGAAAACTTAACTTTTTTGGTTGAGAATTCTACATTTCTGTAAGAAATTAATTTTTTTGTGTTAAAATGTTGTCGCGAATTGATTTTTTTTGGGTTGAAAATTAATTTCTTTGGTTGCAATTTTAATTGCGTACTTTGTTGATACTTAGTTTTTGTTTGGTTGAAAATAATCTTTTGAAATGCAAATTTTACTATTCTATCAGTGGTCAAAAATTCGTGCCAGTCAGTTGAAAACTTGAAAATTCAACAATTTTGTGGAAAAGTTACTTTTTCCATTCAAAATCCAACTGTTTTGTAGAATTTGATATCCTCTACTGAAAAAATAACTGAAAACTTAATTACTGCACTTTTGATATAAAAATTCTTTTTTTTTTTTTCTTAAAAACTAAATTCGTTTAATTTTGCGGAGAAGTTGTATCTCTGGCTAGAAAGTTCAACAGTTTGATAAGGCTTTTTGTTATCTTCACTGGGAAATTTGGTTGAAAATTTAGCTACTTCATTAAAATTTGAAATAGTTTCTTAGAAGTTTATTTTTTCGAAAGATTGATGGTTCAAGTTGAAAATTTGTCATTTATGGTTGAAGAATAACACTTTTGTGCTTGCTTTTGTGTAGAAAATTAAAATATTTCATCTTTTGTCAGAAGTTATTTTACTTACTTGAAATTTAAACAATTTTGTTAAAAAGTAATTCTTCTTCATTGACAATTCAACAGACAATTTTTGGCTGAAAATAGTCCATTTTTGGTCTGGAAATTATTAGTTATCTTAACTCAAAAATATTGTTTAGTTCAAAACTTGGCTACTTGACCAAAATTCGAATCATTTTGTTCGAAGATAAACTTTCCTTTTAAAGATTAGTCGTTTTATTTGGAAATTCCTCTCTTCGGTGAAAAATGGCACTATTTTATTGAAAATTTGTCTTTTACGTCAAAATTTATCCTCCTGTTCCGAAAATTCGTCCTTTAGAATGATTGAAATCGGATAATGGAGAGTATATTCAGTCGCAGAACTAATTTGGCTGATATCGAAATTGTATCGGACGGAACTAAATCGGGAGGTACCTGTGAATGGCTGTGAAAAAATCAAATATATTTTGTAGTTGAATTGCAAGCGAAATTGGTTAGTATTCAACTTTCTATTACGTTAAAAACTGTATCGTGTAAAGGTATCATTGAAAAAAGTTGAAATTGGGCAACTTGTTTTCCAAAACAGCTTTTCAGCATTCCACAAGTTTGTCTACCTGCTGACACAGAGTTGAGAATAGAGAAATAATAGAGAACATTTCAGCGCACCATAGCATAACCGGAATATAATGACAAACACAATGTGTTCTGATGTGCCCAGAAGCCCAGAAGTAATCCTTTTCGAGGGTCGAAGCTCTAGTCTATAATAGCTATTTAGGTTGAACCTGGATTTGCCCTACTCGAATCGCAGTATACTAATGAACTCCTTTCTTCTCTTTTCAAAATTTAAACCCAAGTTTCTTTCATAATGTTATCAAAGGCATTTCCCACAGCTCCCATCTTTTTTTTATAACAACTTTACTGTTCTTTATACATATTAAATGTAACGTTCAAACAGAATCTACTTTACGGTTTATTTTAGGAGTAAGATGCGGCTTGGAAATAAAATAGAGAACAGGGTGTCGTCTTATTTTCTCCCACCAATTTTACGGTTATTTTCCGGTTTTTTTCTAGATTGCAAACATCAAACCATTCTCTTTTTTTATTATAAAAAAATAATATTTTTGTAATATATATATATATTCGATGTCTTTTATATTTGCGCAGATTTCGAACGATTTCAAAGATTCGAATTATACTTGGTAAACAAATTCTTCGATATGATTAGGGGGAATAACAAGATTTCGAAGACATTCCAGAAATTTCAGAAAAATGTCAAAGATTCAGAAATATTTTAGCACATGCTGAAGATTTCAAAAGGTACACAAGATTTCTGAAATATTTTCAAGTTTTTAGAAGATTCTGAATCATTTTACAACGGTACCTGAAAGGTTGCGGAAAGATTTCGAAGATTTCAGAAAGATTCCAAAAATATCAAATCTTCACAAAGAATTAAAAGATTCAGATAAGTTTCAAAGTTTTCAAATGATTGTTAATCATTTCACACGAATTGCAGAACATTACGCAGATTTTGAAGATTTCACAACGATTTCACAACATTTCAAAAGATTTACAAGATTCCAGAAAGATTTTTTAGATTTCATAAGATTAGAAAAAGACTTCGAGAAAAATCAAAAAGATTCGGATAGTTTCACAACTATTTTAAGAGAATTAGGAGTATTTCCAAGATTTTGGGGAAATTCCGAAGATTCCAAAATCCTACAAAGATTTCCAAAGGTTCCGAAGAATTTGGAATTTTCCAGAATTTCAAAGATTTCAAAATGCTCCCGAAATTTCATACAAGGTTTTAGAGATTTCAAAATTTGACAAAGATTTCAAAAAGTTTAAGAGGTTTTAAAGATTATGAAATATTGCAGAACATTCTGAAGATTTCACAAGATTTCAAAAATTTCAGAAAGATTTTCAAGATTTTATAAGATTATAAATCATTTTACGAAGACATCGGAAGATTTCAGAAGAGTTTCGATGATTTCAAAACGCTTACGAAAGATTTTCAAGATTTCACGAGAATTGCAGATAATTTTGAAAGATTGTAAATTATTTCACCGAGATATCACTAGAATTTGACAAAAATTTCAATTATTTACCAACGATTTAAAAATATTTCCGAAATTTCATAAAAGATATCAAAGATTTTAAAATTTCACGAAGATTTCGAAGATTCCAAGTTGTTTTAAAAATTTCGAAATATTTCATAACATTCTAAAGATTTCAAAATAATTTCACAACTTTTCAAAGATTTTTAAGATTTTAGAATATTGTGAATCATTTCACAAAGATGTCGGCAGATTTCGGAAGGGGAAAATGATTCAACAACGCTTAAAAGATATCCGAAGATTTTAAATATTTCACAAAGATTTTAGAAATTTTTCAAATTTTGCAAGTTTTTTTATAATATGAAAAAAAAATTTCAAATATTTCACAAAGATAACGGAATGTTTTACAAATATTCCAATGATTCAACATCCGCTTCGGAAGCTTTCAAAAGATTTTAAAGATTTCAGAAAGATTTTTAGGATTTTAAAAGGTTGTGAATAATATTAAAAACGAATCGAAAGATTTCACATAGATTTCAATGATTCCACAATGATTTCGAAATGTTTCCGAAGATTCCCAAGGTTTCTGGAAGATTTTGAAGATTTCAAGAGATTTTAAATCATTTCATTAAGATGTCAAAAGATTTCGAAGGGTTCCGCAACAGTTCGAAAGATTTAGAAATATTTCCAAAATTTCAAAAAGAAATGAAAGATTCTGAAATTTCACAAAGATTTCGAAAGGTTCCAAAGACTCGAAATATTCCAGAATTGCAAAGATTTAAAAATAATGATCCCCAAAATTCCAGAAAGACTTCAAGGATTACTAGAGAAACTGTAAATCATTTCACAAAGGCTTGACAAAATTTCGAAAAGATTAATATGATTCCACAAAGATTTTGAGGATTCTGGAAGGTTTCAAAGATTTTCAAATACCTCAGAACATTTCAAAGATTTCAGAACATATCAAAGATTTTAGAGAAATTTCGAATTATTCAGAAAATTCCTAAAGTACTGCAAGGTTCAACAAAATATTTCGGTAAGACTTCCACGATTTCCAGAATTTTAGAACATTTCAAACATTTGAAGAAAATGTGAAGGATTCAAAGATTTTAAAAGATTGTAAAAGATTACACAAAAATTTTGAAAATTTGAAGAATTTAGAGGAAAGATTTCGAATAGATTCCAATGAATTCCAGAAGATTTTAGAAATTTCAGAAAGATTTTAAATCATTATATACCTAATTTCGAAAATATCAGATAAAGTTTTTCTTAGGAAATCGATATTTTTTTAAACATTTAAAACATCATAAAAAGGTTCCAATTAAAAAATCAGCGCATCAAGCTAGGATAAAATAATAATTAATTATTAATCACTACTCCACTTCAAGAATGCCATTTGTTTGGAGCTTAAACATTCTTCTTTGATATAAATTTTCGATTAAATTGTTGCACTTCGCCACAGAAAAAACGAATTTTCAACAAAACAATATCGAATTTCCGAAAAAAGGTCATTTTCCAACAAAGGTATCGAATTTCTACTAAAATTATGACTTTCTAACTAAAAAGTCGGAAATTTAGCCAAGAAAAAAAAAATTTTATTTCTATCAAGAGAAATGAAACCCTTACCTATAAACGAACTTCTAACTCACCCAAAACAGATTGATCCTCAACTCAATAGTTGCATTATTATTACATTTATCGAAAGATTTCAATTTCTAGCGACTAAATATCCTACGGAATCGAATTATTGAAAATTTGATAATGTTCTAAATTGAACATTCCAAACTCAATGCCCCTCCAAATATACTTCCTTTTTGATGGAGTGATTTAAGTGTGCAATTTGAAACTGTAATAAAGTAATCTTGCTCCAGATCCGTATATTATTAATCGTCAATGAAACGTTTCTCGCGCGCGTATAATATTGCTAGTTGAATAATAATGAGTCTCATGACAAGTCTAGGAACACGACATGAGATAAAAACAAATTTCAGGAAACTTACACAAGATAGCGCTACTTTTGATAACAGAAATGGTAACCAGAATAGTTTCAACCAGAACTGATGTAGGTCTGTGCTTGCACCAACTGTGCTGCACGGAAGCAATGCCTGGACGTATCCAGAAAAGGACAAAAGCAAAGTTAACGGTAAAGAACTAATATAATAATTATGTAACATTAACCAGAACTTTTTTGGAGTGTAATTTAAATTATGAGGCTTCGGCCGGTAAGTCAATCCCATGGATTAGGTATCGGCGTTGCGTATCGGTTACTCTTGGAGGGTGTCACACACCTCTTTGTTGGGCATTGGATAAAGGGACGGTTTTATTCCCCTCACCATCGCATCGCATGCTATATTGAACCGCCCTTAATGGAGAACCCTAGAACCGAGAGAGATATACGCTATTTGAGGACACCCTCCTTATTCATGTGTTGAGGGTGGATAGGAAGTACAAAAGTGTCTTCAGCCACGAGGGTTGACAATGGCCCCCAGAAAAGTTCTCGAGAAGTGACAAGAGACTTTGTCCAAAAACGAATCACTCCAGTTCATCTTCAAGTGCAATTCCGCTAAGCTAAAGATTATCAAGGGGGATTTTAACTTTTCACGCGTCGACAGGGTATAATCTTGAATAACACTTGTTTGAGTAAGTAATCAGAGACGGGAAAAACTTGACCTAAATACTGGCAATCACACAAATATGATATAAACTAACAGTATATGAAGGCGCAGAAAGCGCGCATTCACGTCCCTGGATTGTTATTTCAGAAAAATAAACAATTTTAAGATTCATCATAACAAATTTCTAAATAATAAGGCCGACGAAACGAGGAACTGACCACAAACTGGAATCGCCTCATTTTACTTCATAAGTTTCTAAAACTATAATAGATTGGATGATTCAATGTGTCCTCTGAAGGTTTACATTTTCCTCGTACTTCTCAACTATTCCTTTACAAACCCCACCACTACCTCAATGATAGGAAATTCCCTCCAGTTTACGGTGGGTTCCGAACCACCAAGAACAACAGCTTTAACTACTAAGAGTAAACTTTTACTCCAGAGGTACCAGCACTCATGACCAAGTGCCCGCCCTATCTAAAACTATATCTTTGTTGAATACTTTTTATCAATAATTTTCGCATTATCATGCGAAGGGAACCAAACTTCATGATGCATTAAAGTGCTTCGTCAAGGATAGGCTTTCGCCAAAGCCATAATTCTCTTACACTGATGAACTGTTTGTGTGGAGTAAACTTAGTTTTGAATTTGAATTTGTTTGCGTGCGTCGAAACTAAACCGATAGAGAGCGCTTCATTGAAAGGACAATGTATGGGAATGCGTATGGA
>WSXT02096250.1:0-11573 GCA_011762715.2 Neuroterus valhalla
GTTATACAGTGGTATATCAATCCATAACGTCAGTCACCACCAAACATCAGTCATGTAGAGGAAGGTACAAGAGGAAATTTGGTTGAAAATGGACTTTTTTAACAAAAATTAATCATTTTGGTTTGGAAATTCAACTGATTTATCAGATAACTCGGCTTTCATTCCTTAAAAATTCAACATAGTAGGCAGAAAGTTGAACAATGTGGTTAAAAGTTCTGTTACGTCGTAAGGTTCGAAAATTATTTTTCTCTTTCTTTTGGTCCTTCGTAAACCGGATTACTTATCGCGTGTGATGCAGTTCGTCGCATGTGATAAGTTTTATTGTTTTTTCGTGCCTATAGTGCTACAGCAAGACGTTGAACAATATTTGTGTAGCGCGAATCAGGACGATAAGTGCAAAATCAGAATTCAGAATTCAGTGAAATACAGTGACAACTGAAGTGATAAAGTGAACAGTGTCTTGTGTTATCCCTTTGAACAGAAACGAAGGAGAGTTAGCCAAGTAGTGGTTATATGCATAACGATTTACTGAAAAAATCATTGAGACATTCTGACGCGGTTGATTCTGGATAAAAAAGTGATCGATTATCCGAATTCGTGATCCTGAATGAAAGCATCACTCCAATTTCTAACAGGCGATTGATAGCAAGGACCAGGAGCTGCCGTGCAAGAGTAATGAGCGTCCGTGAGTGCAATTTCAATTACGTACGGTTCAAACAGCAATTCAGTCACGATGGCCGAATCCGAAATAAAAGAACTAAACATTAAACGCGGAACTAGTATTCAATAGTAGTAGTATTTATTGCCTTCATTGTATACTTTTACATAAGTTTTTACCATATTCTTTAACCCTCTTGAATTATCAAATAAAACAAAGATACATATTTTCTCTCTTAGAATTTCTACATAAACCGATAACAATTAAATGATTACATACTTATGTATTTACATAACAGTTAGTCCTGGCCTTAAGGTTGGCGAGAGCCAAGTGATCAGAATTCGATAAAAATTTATGTACATGAAATTTATGGTACCTCACGCCACCGTATCAAATTTAAAGAAAATCTTGTCGCTGGGTGTCGAGATATAAGCTTTCAAAGTTGAGTAGAAATACATGGGCTCTTATAACAGCGCGTTGATTTCCTTCCTTTTTACTCTGCAAAAATTATTCGTAGTAAAAGGATCGACGTGAAAATCAAGCATATTGTAATGTACGCCTTCAAAATGTAGTACGTGAAGTTTCAGAATGATTTTGTCGGCAGCAAAAAAGTTATCCAGGATTCAATTTGCAAATTCAAGAAATTCGACACTATTACTCGAAAACGATGGCAACCTCTTTCACGTCGCTCGCTTGTTGCGTTCAATTTTGATCGCGTGATGTTGGCAGCGGATTTGAAATACAATGCTAAATGATAGGGCACAGTTATACCACGATGAAAACACTAAACCTCGCTCCAATACAACCTCAAGCTAAGTTACTCCTCTATTTCTTTGTTTCCTTCTGACTCAACCTCAAAATCCACGTTCTTGCTTACACTCTACCTCGCAAGTCTTTCGAATTCTTTCGCGTATATGCAGAGTTCGGAGCTCGGTTCTTCTTTCAGAATATTTACTATTTTCTGTTCAATTTCGCCATATGGATCTTTTTATAACCGAGAATCAACCTCCCTGACCAGTTACCTTTTAAATAGTCTTCTTGCTTCTTCGCAAGTCCAAATATGAACCAAATTTTCTTCAGATACTCTACACAATCTCCATGAAGTATTGCTATACCCTTTATTTCCTGACAAACCTACGTTCCCACATCTCAGTCTTGCCCATCGTTCCTTCAACTCCCCCTTTAACTCCTCCTTTACCTTCTTTAAATCCCAGTATTTCTCCCTTTGAAAACCATCTTTGTAATTTTTGTATAACTGACAGTATTTGGATTTGTCGATACGTCCCCAATCGAATTGAATTTCTTGTTCTGACTTCCTCATGACCCCTAATTCTAAATTAATTTGTACTTTGCCTTCATTTCCTTCGATCCCCATTAAGCGTAGTGTTTCTCCATCTCCTACTTCGACCATCGCATTTTTCAAAACTTCTCCCCACTTGGAAGCATTATTATTATCAATTGCTCTTAATTCCTCCATTAGACAAATCCTGGGTAGTCTATCTTGCCCCATTCTCAGAATTTCCAAAATGTATCTACTTGCCCTTCTTCTCGCCCTAATTCCTAGACTCCTTCTTCCTGCTTCCATTCTCCAAATATAATTTGGCGTATTTCTATCTATCCCCATTATCATTTTTATATATATGCCTTGCACTTTTTCCATAACCTCTGACCTTTCCCATCCCCATACTTCAACCCCATGTAGGGCCCCTGCCTTTGCTAGAGTGTCTAACAAAAAGGGCCTTTTCCCTAATTTTTTTTTTCTTGCCCTTTCCCCCCCCCCCCCCCCCCCTATGCTGTGTTGATAGCTTTCTGTGCTTTTCCTGCTAAAGTTTTTAGATGCTTACTAAAAGGCCCCGTTATAGAAAGCCAAAAACCCAAGTAGCGATCCACTACTTCTAATTCTTTTCCAAATATTTTCCATTTTTCCCCTTCTTTTCTCTTCCCTCCTTTCCTGCAAATCATAATTTTTGTCTTCTTTACATTAACTTGAAGTTTATTTTTAGGAAGATATCTTTCTAGAGTTCTGAGCAATTCGGTTAAACCGTCTGTGAAATCCGCTACCAGACTGAGATCATCAGCAAACAATGCATAAACCTTTGTGTTTCCTGTTACTATACCTCCTTCTTTTTTCCTCTCCCACTCTTCCTCTAAATCTTCTACATACACGTTAAAAAGAGTTGGGCTCATTACACATCCTTGCCTGACCCCCCTGTTAGTCGTAAAGCTCTCAGTCACCCCTTCATCCGTTTTTACCTCATTTTTAGTTTCCCTGTATATGGTTTTGACCATATTCTCAACATTCTACCCTTTATCCCCATCCTTTCCAATTTAATAAAAAGAATATTTCTGTCCACCAAGTCAAAGGCTTTTTTAAAATCTACAAAAGATACGTACAGTTTCCCCCCTTCCCTTTTTGTTTTGTTGTTTATCATCGAGTTTAGCGCAAAAAAGTGATCCCTTGTTGCCCTGCCCCTTCTGAAGCCTGCCTGCCTTTCTTTATGCACACCTTTTTCCTCCAGCCACCCTCTCATTCTTTCATCCATTATTTTAGCCAAGACCTTGTATCCCACATCTAAAAGTGCTATCCCCCTATAGTTACCGGCATCATCTTCGTCTCCGCCTTTGAATATAGGAAAAATTCTTGCTTTTTCCCAACCTCTTCCTATCTTTCCTTCCTTCCAAATACCATTTATGCATCTGTAGACTTCTTCAAACCAGCATGTAGGTGAACCTTGTAGAAGTTCTACTGAAAGACCATCCTCTCCTGGCGATTTCCCCTTTTTCATATTTTTTATACATTGCGTTACTTCTCGAGCATCTATTTCTCTATTTAGGTTATCTTACCTCTCTTTCACTTCTGGAAATCTCCCCCCGTTCCCTGCCTCCATTATTATGTTGAGGTCGTCCACTACTTCCTCTTCTCTTGCCAAATCAAGAGTTCTGGTCTCCGCTTCACTAATTTTATCTGCCTCAAGTAACTTCTGAAAGTGAGATTTCTTCAACGCGGAACTATTAAACGGATGTTAACAAACACTAAAACAATGTTAACACAGATAACAAGTGCAACAGATTTAGCCTCTCTAGACCTCGAAGAGCGGTTAGAAAAACATAAAGATACTTGGTCAGAATTTGAGTCCATTTAAACGCGGCTAGATATTTTATTAACAGATATGACAGAAGTAGCTAAACAGATCGATGAGCGTACTTCATTCGAAAACATATTTTTTACCATTTCCGGAGAAATTAAAAAATTATTAACTATAAATCCAGATTTAAGATTTAGCACAGTTTCAAGCTTAAGCGTGAACAGTTTAGAAGCAGGGCCATCCGCGGCTTTCCGAAATGTCGAGACAGCTCACAGTTATAAGCTGCCGTTTCTCAATTTACTACTGGTTGACAGCAATAGTAATATTCAAGATGTTGAAAAATTAGTACATTTAAAAAGCTGCTTAGAGGATGAAGCGTCTGATTTGATCGCGTCTATTGAAACTTCCTCAGACAATTATAAAGTAGCTTGGAAATTACTGCAAGATGAGTACGACAATAAAAAAGTCATAATCGAAAGCGACGTCAAATCAATCCTTGATCTACAGCCTGTGTCGAAGGAATCTTCGGTCCAGGCATTCCTCGACTAGTTGCAGAAACACATTAGAGCTCTTCGCGCGTTAGGCGAATCGGTCGATACTTGGGAAACATTATTAATCATGATCGTGAAAAATAAACTCTCATATCAGCTTCGCGAAAAGTGGGAAGATTCTACAAGTGAATCCGCAGTTCCCACGTTAAAACAATCTTTGGAATTTTTCCAACGTCGAGCTCAATTTGACGAAATTAAATTCACTCAATCGACGTTCAGATCACAATATAAAGCGGAACCGAAGTCGGATACAAGGTACGATAATAAATTTCACGCGAATTCCAGCAAGCTCCGTTGCTATCACTGTCAAGGTGAGCAGAGTATTTATTCTTGCGAAAGCTTCCTAAAACTATCTCTTAAAGAGGGCATTGACTCCGTTAAAAGGTCGTCTCTTTGCTTTAATTGCCTTCAACCCAATCATCAGCTCAGCGATTGTCGTGGTAGGGCCTGTAGAAAATGTGGAAAGCGCCACAATTCACTGCTCCACACCGACTCTGAGAAAACCGAGAATTTCGAAAAAATTAACTGCAAGCTTCCAATTCAGAATATGCACGTTCGGACAGCGTCGCATGATCTTTTATCCACTGCCATCGTCGATATCTTTGACAGCCAAGACAAACCTCATACATGTCGAGTGATGTTAGATAACGGATCTCAATCAAACTTTTTGTCTGAAAAAATGGCACGCCTCCTAAAATTATCGACAAGGACTGAGGACATCCCAGTAAAAGGATTAAGTTCCATGTCCACAGGTATGAAAGCTTCCGCAACCGCGCGTATACGATCGCGCTTTGACCGATTTGAGAAAATTCTTACTCGTACCAGAGGTTTCCAATCCTTTACTTCATTCTGCAGGCCAAATTAAAATAAAGGGTCACGAAGCTGTATTACAGAAAACGCACTTAGGTTGGATCGTTGCAAGTGAAGTTAACCTGAATTGCGAGCGATCACAGCAGGTGACATGTAATTACTTGCAAACAGAAAATCGGTCTGAAGCCGATGAGCTTACTCGATTCTGGGATATCGAAAAAGTTCCTATTAAAAAACGCTTATCACAGGAAGAGCAGGTCTGTGAGAAGCACTTTACCGAAAACGCGAAACGAGACAGCATCAGTCGCAACACTGTAAATTTACCGTTTAATAAAGATAAATCAAAAATCGGTGAGTCTTATAAAATGGCTTTACGGAGATTTCATGGGCTAGAACGTAAGTTAGCGAAATTTCAAGATATAAAAGACACTCAGTGGGCACACATGTCCTAAAGTTGTCCTCTAGACGTCTTTCGGCGGACGTCTTGAAGATGTCCTCAGGCCCTTTCAAAGACATGATAACAGCTAAAGGATGCCTTAAAGACGCCAAGTCTCAAGACATAGAGGTTCGTCCTAAAGACCTCTTTAGGACGTCCTGGTGCCCACTGGGCAATTACTCTAAATTCATGCAGGAGTAGATACAGCTTGATCACATGTCTAAATTTCGTGACAGTGATCTTACTGAATCAGGCTTCTTCTTGCTTCATCATGCAGTTATAAAAAATGATAGCTTGACTCGAGTCAAAACTCGAGTAGTTTTTGATGGGTCTGCGAAAACGTCTACTTTTTTTCGATTCATACTCGCTTTCGGTCATTTCCCTATGCATTACTAGCCGACATTGAAAAAATGTACCGGCAAGTCAGGGTCTCTCCGCACGACTCCATTTACCAAAAAACTCTCTGGCGAGACAATCCGAAAGAACCGCTGAAAATTTACACATCAAAAACGGTCACATATGATACAGCCTCTGCGCCGTTTCTCGCCACAAGAGTGCTTGCACAATTTGCGCAAGACGAATATCGTTCTCATCCTCTTGCTGACACCATTCTAGCTCGCGATTTTTACGTTGACGATCTTGCATCAGGGGCAGCCACCTTCGAAGAAGCCTGCGCTCTGCGCCATGATTTAACTGAGCTGGTTAAGTAGGGCGGTTTTACGCTGTGCATGTGGTCATCCAACGATCCCAGATTAACTCGTGATTTATCCAAAAAGCCCGAAACTGAACTCATGTCCCTTGATTCTTCCGACACAATTAAAACGTTGGGACTCTATTGGAATTCAGATGAGGATAAAATAATCTATAGAATAGCAGAAAATACAGAAAAATCAAAGTCTCAAATAACTAAGCGCACGGTACTTGCAGAAATAGCACGATTATTTGATCCATTAGGCTTATTTGGTCCAATTATCGTATATGCGAAAATGATAATCCAAACTCTCTGGAAAGTGAAACTAACATGGGATGAGTCCATTCCACTAGAAGCTGAGTCAGTGTGGCTTGAATTTAAAGGTCACTTACCTATATTAAATACTCCTAAATTTGATCGATGCACCGTCGCATTGGACTCAACCGAAATTCAATTGCACGGGTCTGCCGATGCAAGTAAAAAGGACTATGGAGCTTGCATTTACCTGCGCTCCACAGATAAATACGGCAACCACCACGTGGCTCTCGTAGGCTCTAAGTCCCGGGTCGTGCCAGTTCAAACGGTGACACTTCCTCGATTGGAATTATGCGCTGCTCTCTTACTATTCTATGCAGCTATTGTACAATCTCTTCAGCATTTGAAATTTAGTAGGTATTTTGGTCAGATTCCACAATCAGTCTCCACTGGGTTCAAACATCTCCACATATATTAAAAACATTCGTATCAAACCGCGTAGCTCAGATTCAAGAACTGACTCATCCTCACGAGTGGAAGCACGTACCCACTCACGATAATCCTGCCGACTTCTCGTCTCGAGGTCAATTACCAAAAGACTTTCTAGTTAACAATGTCTGGCAACAAGGGCCTCATTGGCTAAGTCAAGATGACGGTTTCTGGCCTCAAATGTCGATTGCGCCAATCGACATTCGCGAGAAACGCAAAATCGTCTTTCACAGGTTTCAATGAAAATAACATTAGAAAAATCAGATTTCTTTCAGGATTTTAATTCCTTTGGCCGATTGATCCGCGTAATCGCCTACTGTCACAGTTTTCGTTACAATGCCAATCCAAAGAATTTAATCAAATCAACCGGTCCCCTTTCAAACGATAAAGTCAGAATCGCGCGAGACTGTGTAATAAAAATTGCACAGGCAACTGAATTTGTCACAGAAATTGATTGCTTATCACGCAATCAAGAAATCGATAGGAAAAGCAAACTTTTGAATCTGAATCCTTTCCTCGACGAAGGAATTCTTAAAGTAGGGGGCAGACGTACCCATTCAAACCTATCGTATGATGAAAGGCATCCAATTTTGCTGCCGCGTAACCATTCTATTATACGAATGATTATTATTGATGCGCATCTCAAATTAAAACATGCGGGAACCCAATCTACTTTATATTTAGTCCGAGGAAAATATTGGCCGATTGATGGTTGCAACACCGCGCGTTGAATTATTTACAATTGCATCCAGCGTTTTAAAGCCAAACAAAAGGCGATACCGAAATATAAAAAAGGTCAAGTCATATGTTGCAGTATTTGTATGTCTTGCTACCAAAGTTGTTCACCTTGAGCTAGGTAGCGATCTGAGCACAGTCTCCTTTATTGATTTTCTGAAACGATTCACTTCGCGTCGCGGTAACGTTAATACTATCATGTTTGATAATGATAAAAATTTTGTTGGTACTAATCGGGAGTTAAAGGAACTCTACGATATTATATCTTCAGGTTCTCAAAGTCAAGCAGTCCTTCAAATATCACCTTGTGCGTACAGTCGGTAACTCAGTTTTAACGTATGAACAGCTGGAATCGTACATTGTTGAAACTGAGGCAATCCTCAACTCTCGACCAATCAGTCCCATGTCCTCTGATCCAAATGACCTCCGTACTTTAACACCTGGTCATTTCCTGATTGGTAGACCATTAACGAGTTTCCCACAGGAGGATCTTCGAGAAGTCAACCCAGCCAGATTATCTCTCTGGCAACACGCTCAACAGATGAGGCAACATTTCTGGTGCCGCTGTCACAAGGAATACTTAAACGAACTCAATGTTCGACATAAGTGGAATACAACTTCGTCCAACATCAAGGTCGGATCTCTAACAATCCTCGAGGAGGATTATCTTGTAGACACGTCGCCTATGGTACGGCCTATGTGTCGTGTCATTGAAGTTCATCCTGGGCCTGATGGCATTGTAAGAGCAGACACAGTTAAGACTGCTACTGGTTTCTACAAGCGATGTGTGCGAAAACTCTGTTCACTTCCACTTGAAGCAGCTGAACCTAACAGATTTTAAATCAATCAAATGTTTATTGTATTCATGCTCTAATCTTATGTTCTCAATAATCATGTTGTCTTGTTAAACTACATTAGTTCAAATGGGCCGGCATGTTACGTCGTGACGTTCGAAAATTACCATTCTCTTTCTTTGTCTGCCGATTGCACGTTCCAGCAAAATAAGAATATAAAATTTAAAATTTCTCTACTTTTTACTCCTTGTTACATTTATATTTCTGCCAGATTGCATTTACAACTTGAGACTATTTACCAAGCCACCTAAAGTTTCCAATTGCCGACTGTATCACTGTACCATAAAACTGTACCGCCGCATCGCCTTTACGATATTTTCCAAAATCTGGCTTGCAGTTGTTCACTTTCCGAATTCCTACGACACAAATTGGGTGTGTCCAAAGTCTCCTACTTCCACTTTCCTCAGCCAATAGAATATAAGCACCTCCACTGACCTAGCATCCCTTCTTGAAAAATTGTACTTCCACAATGTCATTTGGAAAAATTTCCTTCAGATACAATTTATATTCTGCCGTGTACAGATACAAATTAATTTCTGCCGTGAACAGATGAAATTTCGCAGTTGTGTTCCCCATTTTTCTATTCTTACAATAAATATCCTTCAAGTTTATTAAAATGTGGGTGTTTTCACTGAACTATAATTACAGAAAAATTTCCTAATTATTATTTTTCTGCATGTTTTGCCTCGTCCACAAAACAAGTTCAACTATTTATTTGAAAATTTAAATACAGGAAAACTAAGCAAGTCAAACTATTAACTCAAACTTTTCATAGAGAAATTTATTTTTTTGGTGGAAAATCATATTTCGGTTTTTCAATTAAAGTGTTTCGTAAAAAATTGGTATTTTTAACTGGGAAACTCAGCAAATTCAGTATTAAATTAAACTTTGTGGTTGAAAATGAAAGAGTTGATTAGAGAATTCAAGTTTTTGGTAGGAAATAAGCTTTTTTGTCGAAAATTTAACCCTTGGAGAACTTGGCACCAGGACTACCCTCAGATACGTGGTTCTCCTTCTCAAAGTTTCAATCCAGTTTCTCTAAACGATCTTGTTACTTAAAAACCCTGATTTTATTTCGGATTATGCTTGTGATCTGGAATTGCTGATAAAATTAGTAGATTAGGATTAGGATTTCTCTTAGGAGTGTTTACAAGAAGTGAAAAAATTCTCTATGTGTCAGGGTCAGGGAGTTCAAATTGTAATCTGCGTGTTGTGACATCAGTGTAAGATAACTCCGCACGTGAATATAAAATGTTGAGTTCACGTTTGCCACTGTTTAGTATCTTGCCCTCTAGGAAAAACCATGCGTGGATTTTAGTCTCACATTCAATTTTTAGTGACATTGAATTGTAAATTGTTGAAAAGTGTAAAAAACAACGATGCAGTGTTGTCTTAAGTTTTTCGGGTACGCGAGAATTTTGCGGGCCCAGAAAGGTGTCAAAAAACACGTGCGAGGCATCAAATTAAATCATGTGCAGGCTGCCGAATTTGAAAAACTTTTCCCGCCAAAAGAGGAATTCGAATCGAGGCACATTGGGCCCCGGATTCACGATCAAAAGGCGATGTTGAAAAAACTCGAATTCAAGGTGATTTGAGTGAAGGACAAAGGAGTTGTAGAGTTTTTCATTTGATTATTGTTTTTATTAAAATTAAAAAATTAAAAATTTCAGTCACTCGAAGAATTGACCGCGACTGCTGTGCCAACTAATATTCGTTGCAAAACCGATTTAGATATCGAAAAACCAGTCAGTAAGTAGCAAGTTTGTTCTAAGTTAGTTTGCTTAATATAATGAGAGAAAATTATGAGCGATTAGGTAATGTATTGAGATAATGAGTCTTAAACGTGACCATTCACGAGACACTGAATGACAAATTCAACTTTTTTAATTTCTAGTAAAAAAAAAGCGAAAGGTCACTTTAGAGAAGATATAATAATTTGTTTGAATTTAAATTTACGATAGCAAGGCTGTGTTTTATAGGTGCAATTTTTTTATTAAGTTGAAGATATAACTATTGAAACAGGCTTCGAAGTTCTACACTTTTTCTAAATGCTTTTTTCCCAATTTTTCTCCTGAAATGAAAAATAAAAAATCAAAGAAAGCTATGCCTAAGGAAACTATCCTATTTGAAGAGAAGAAAGAATTTTCACAATTTTCACGAAAAAGGAACATGGATTTTTATTCAACAAAAAAGAATAATTTGTTAACAAAGTAGTAGAAGTATGAACAAAATAATTGAATTCCAGAAGAAAAAACGTTCCAATTTTAGATAACAAATACTTACATGCAACCAAAGAGCCAAATTTCCAACCAAATAGTTGAATTTTTAGCAGTTGGATTTCAAACTGTTGAAAATGGAAGCAAAATTTCTAATTCAACTGATTCAAACTCAGTTTTGAATTTTATCCGATTCTCAAAGATTGAGAACTCAACTGTTCAGAATTATATTTTCGCCAAAGATTCATCATTTCAGTTAAATTTCGTCTTTTTGGTTTGAAAATTGGTCTCTTTGAAAATCTTATTCTTTGGTTCAAATTTAGTTTTTTGGTTCAAATGTTAACAATTTCATTCAAAATACATTAATTTTTCACCAAATAGTCATTTTCAAATAAAAGAGATGTATTTCAAACAGAATAGAAAATAAGAAATTCAAGAAAAGAGGTAAAATTTCTAATCAGGATGATTTCTTAGTTAAGTAAGAAACATAAATAGAACTGAATTTTAGGATTCAACTTGTAAATACGAATTTTGAATAAAAAATCTGCCCGCTTCGCGGGACATTCTCATCGCGCGCTTCGCGCTCGTACATTTCTACCTCGCGCTGCACGCTCGGGTATTTGTGTCTAGCATTCGAAATGCTTTTTCTATTGTTCATGTCAATAATTATGCAGATTTGAAAGTGAATTGAACAAATCAATTTCTTTTAGATCCGAGTTAACCAATGCAACCTCATATTCCTAATTTATAACGTAATTAGGAATAGATGAAGATTACATTTCTCAAAGCTCT
>WSXT02096261.1:984-11573 GCA_011762715.2 Neuroterus valhalla
TTTTGTGAATTTCGATGGTAAATATTTGCAAAAAAAGTTTCATCCCCCCATCTGCCATGGAAGGCTGTCATTTTCAACCCCCAAAAATATCAAAAATCGGGGAAAAAATTCCAAAACGTGTTCAAAGCTTCTCATCTCAAATTTTAAACATAGATTTTGTGAATTTCGATGGTAAATATTTGCAAAAAAAGTTTCATCCCCCCATCTGCCATGGAAGGCTGTCATTTTCAATCCCCAAAAATATCGAAAATCAGGGAAAAAATTCCAAACCGTGTTCAAAGCTTCTGACCTAAAATCATAAACATGGATGTTGTAGGTTTTAATGGTAAAAAATTGGAAAAAATTTTCATCCCCCTATCGGCCCAGGGAAACTGTCATTTTCAACCCCCAAAAATATCAAAAATCGAAAAAGAAATTCCAAAACGTGTTCAAAACTTCTTACCTAAAATCTTATAAATGAATTTTGTAGATTTTCATGGCAAATAATTGCAAAAAAAGTTTCACCCTCGTATCTGCCGAGGAAGACCCTCATTTTCGACCTCCGAAAATATGAATGATGAGGGAAAAAACTCAAAACGTGTTCAAAGCTTTTTACCTAGAATCTTAAGCATGGAATTTGTGAATTTTGATGGTAAATAACTGTAAAAAAAGTTTCATCCCCCCAGCTGCCGGGGAAAGCAGTCGTTTTTAACCCATAACAGTTGACTGTTTTCCGCGAAAGCTAAAGGGGTGAAACTTTTCTTTACAGTTTTTACCGCCCAAATGTACCAAATACATGTTTGAAATTTCGGGTTAGAAGCTTTGAACACGTTTTGGAATTCCTTTTCGATTCTTGATATTTTTGAGGGTTGAAAATAACAGCCTCCCCTGGCAGGTAGGGGGATGAAACTTTTCTTGAAAAAACCTACCATCAAAATCTACGAAACCCATGTTTAAGATTTTAGGTAAGAAGCTTTGGAAATATTTTGGAATTTTGAATCGATTTTTAACATTTAGGGGTTCAAATTGACTGCATTTTCCGGCGACTAGGAGGATGAAACTTTTTAAAAATGATTTGGTATCAAAGTTTACTCAATCGGTGCCTTAGATTTTAGGTAAAACAATTTTTGATAATCGTTTACCATAAACGTTGCAAACTTCAGTTTCATTGCATGCCTATCTGTCTCCTTGTATGTAGGTATGTCTGGGTGCAATTAGAGCACATTTTCAAATATTTTGAGACTGTTTTTTCCAAAATTTTCCAATTCAATGTGCAGTCATTTGAAGTACTCGGACATTTGAGGAATTCACCCTCACAACTCTTTCCATTAATGAACGATTGTCAAAGTTATGGCATTTACGAAATTAAGAATAAAAATTTTAAATCAAATAACGAATGGTATTACAAGAAGTCAAGGAAATAAGTATGTTGCTTTCTGGAAGCCTTGCAAGATTTTCTCAACAAATTTTCGGATTTTCTTAAAGAATCAGAAAATCCAATTTGTATCACACAAAAAATAATCAAGAATCAAAATCGCCATTCTCCAGTCGAACCACGTAGGGCACAAAAAAAACAATCCAACCGAAAATTCGCAGCCAAAAGAGATTTACAAGTTCGTTTCTGATTACTTTTTGATATAACGCGTAATTGTATGATTTATAAATAACAACACCAAAGATAAGAAAATAATATTTTTGGATAAACGACACATGTCAAGAAAGAAATAAATATACAAAAGTTTTCCTACCAAAAAAATAGCTGCAAATGTGTAAACAATCGTATTTTGATGGGATACGTATTTTTCATTTTAATCAAGGAAAATGACTCAAAAGATAAAATAACCAAATTACATTACATCAGGATTGAGACTTCTTAACTGTTAAAAAAATGACAGAAAAGATGGTTATGTCTCTTGTATCTAAAAAATATATTTTTTCACAATGTCTTTCGTACCTCTTTGTTTACGTTTGTCTAATTTTTAACACAGAAATTAGCCTGAGAGCCAGGATTTTCGAAAATGCCCCATACAAACATATCCAATGGTCGAGAGACGCAATATTCATAATGCATATTTATTTGATAAACAGAAAGGATGAATATTCTTTTCAAGTCCAGGAAGATTGAGAGTTCAGGGAAACAAAGCTCCATACGTTTTTATATATCATATCGAACAATACGCTTTCTTACATTCAGATAGGCTAGGTGAAACACGGATCATGATAAGAGTAAGCAACAAAAGGCAACTCATGGAGGGGAGCATAAAGAAGAGTCCCAAAGAGAATATTGTAGGGGAGAGAGTGAGGGGTAGATGAGATTGTTAAATGAGTGCAGGAGAAAAGGAGAAAGAGTGATAAAGATGAAAGTATGAAAAGTGTAATGGACAATGGAGGCACAAAAGAAAAAAG
Source organism: Neuroterus valhalla (assembly GCA_011762715.2). Classification (NCBI taxonomy): domain Eukaryota; kingdom Metazoa; phylum Arthropoda; class Insecta; order Hymenoptera; family Cynipidae; genus Neuroterus; species Neuroterus valhalla. The sequence continues at coordinate 3,370 of WSXT02096261.1, forward strand.
GATAGCAGATGCAAGGTTAGGAAATGGGTTGTGGTAGCAAGAGGCTTTCAAGAAGGGGTCAAGGCCAATGTGGAAAGTGACTAAAGTGTAAGAAGAAGACAATGAAAAAAAAAGAGCAGAGAGGTGTTCTTAATAGAGACTTCAAGCGTGTTGGTTAGATGACTTCGAGAGGCTTAGGTAGGAGCATAAGTGATGTGGAAAGGGAATATGGCATGAGAGAGGAAACAAATGATACAGCGTGGAAAGCGGGATAATTGAAGAAAGGGTAGAGAAGAATAAAGTATAAGAGGTGGATGATGATAGGGAGGAGATCAGCATTGGATGGAAGGTCAGCAGTGATAATAAATAAATAGAGAGGAAAGGTCGATGGGTCAAGATTGTAGGATGCGGGGGTTCGATAGGGAATGGATAAATGGATAGATGAGAGAAGTGAGAGGATTCTGAGTTTGGAAGGGGAAGGTGTAAGAAATATGACTTGAAGGGGAATAATGTGAGAGGAGTAGTGAAAGAGGAGATGAAAGAGGGCTAGGATCACAAGAATGTGAGTAGAGGAGAATATGATATAAGAGGCGCATAGGGATAAGAAGAGGATACAGGGGGTAAGAGTATAAGTATACTAAATGGACAGGGAGAAGACGTTAATAGATCAAGATTGTGAGATGAAGAGGTTGAGGAGGAGGGGGGGGGGGAGATAAATAGGTAGGTGAGATGGGGAGAAGGGGTTCGAGTTTAGGGAAGATATAGTAAGAGTGGTGGAAAGGGTAACAGGAGAAAGAATGGAACAGGTGTAATATCAGAAAGAGGAAGAGGAAGGGATATAGGCGGAAAAGGTACAGGGTACATACGTTTGTTCTTAAATCAAACCCATTATAAATAAAACTGTAATATTATATATTTATCGAAAGGATATATAGTTTTACTGGTAGCTGGAAATAAAGACTACGGACAAATGACGAACAAGTATTGAGGTTATCATGAAAAATAAATTTTGTGCTTTATTCTGCATTATTGGAACAAGCAATCCCGAATCGAGGTATATAAATTAATATAAAATATATATTCTATACATAAGAGCTAAAGATAGCGTAGAAAAATTGGTGTATTGGACAAATATGTAAAACGCATTGAAGAATTATATAAGATTTTCTTATTTTGCCTCACAATGAAAGTACAGCCTCAAATAAAGAAAAACCACCTTATATGTAGTAATCGATGTCGTTTATAACTCCTTCCAAACTTGCAAACAAACAGATTGAACTAAATTATCTTTTCAATAAATCGTTATTTTCGAATAAAAGCTCACTCTAGAATTGAGACAATTTGGCTAAACTATTCTTCATCCAACATTTTTCAAAAACTTCTTAACTATTGAAAATATGACGGAAAAAATGCTTATGTCTCTTGAATTTTTTTGAAACGCATATTTTTTGCAAGAATGTCCCTCTCACCCCTTTGTTAATGGTTATCTAATCTCTTACAGGGAAATGAACCCGAGAGCCACGATTTTCGAAAATGCCCCATACAAACATAATCAATGGTCAAGAGACGCAATATTTACAATGCATACATATTTGATATTATAGAGGAATTAATTTCCTTTTCAAGTTCAAGAAAATAAAAAGTTCAGGAAAACAAGGCTCCAGAAATCTTCATATATCATATCGCACAATACGCTTCCTTACATTCAGATAGGTTAGGTAGAAGACGTGAAACATGGTAAAAGAGACAAAAGGCGACTAATGGGAAGCGAATAAAGGGGAATCCCAAAGAGAATATTGTAGGAGAGAGAGTAAGGGAGTAAATAAGATTGTTAAAAGAGTGTTAGAGAAAAGGAGAAGGAGTGATAAAGAGGACAGTATGAAGGAATGGAGGATAATGAAGGCACAGGAGAAAAAAGGGTAGTAGATACAATGTTAGTAGATGGGGTGTAGTGGCAAGGTGCTGTCAAGAAGGGTTCAAGGCCAATGTGGACAGTGATTAAAGTGTAATAAGGGGACAATGAAAAAAGAATAAAAGAGGATATGGGAGCAGAATATAGTATAAGAGAGGAAAACAATGACAAAACAAGAAAGAGGGACAGGTGAAGGAATCGTGGAGAAGAATAAGACAAAAGAGGTGGAGGAGGATAGGATCAGCAGGGGATAAGAGGTTAATGGGGATTATAGATAAGTAGGGAGGAGAGATCGGTGGTTCAAGATTTTGAGAAGTAGGGGGTACAGAGGGGAAAAGATAAATGGGTAGATGAGGAAAAAGAGAGGAGGTTGAGCCTGGTGGGGGAAGGAGTGAGGATTTGGAGGAGATCATCTGAGAGGAGTAATGGAAGAGAGATGAAAGAGGGCTAATATGACAAGAATAGAGGAGGAGAATATGGTATGGAACTGAAAATATGACAAGACAAGAGACATGTGTAGGAGAAAGTGTGTAGAAGAGAATATGATATGAGAGGCGCATAGGGATTAGGAGGGGATAAGTAGAGGGTAAGAGTATAAGTATGATAAATGGATAAGGAAAAGAGGGTAATGGATCAAGATTGTGAGAAGTGGGGAGTACAGAATGGAAACGATATATGGGTAGATGAGAAAAAGGAGAGGAGGTTGAGTCTGGAAGAGGAAGGAGTAAGAAATATGATTTGGAGGAGAATACTGTGAGGGGAATAATGAAAGGGGAGATGAAAGAGGGCTAGGATGCCAAGAATAGAGAAGGAGAATATGGTATGGAACTGAAAATGTGACAAGACAAGGGAAATATGTAGGAGAATGTGAGTAGAGGAGAATATGATATAAGAGGCGCATAGGGATGAGGAGGAGATAAGTAGAGGGTAAGAGTATAAGTATACCTAATGGATAGGGAAGAGAGGTTAATGGATCAAGATTGTGTGATGGAGAGGTTGGGAAGGTGAAATGAATGGAGGTGAAAATTCCATATAATCAAAGAAACTTTCTGTCATTTCGGTCATCCTCAATCTTCCATTTATACATACTTCAAATCTTACAGCATGCAGGTCTGTTCTTGGAAGGTTAGCCACAATTGATCCCTCTTGATGGAACCATTAGGCGACCTTCTTCAGAGCAAAGGTATTAAGTTTATTTCGCATATTTGTGGGTAACAAACCGAGTTTATATAGGAGTTAGTTTGGTGTGCCTTTTGAGAAGCTCATTTGCCAAAGGAGGTCCAAGAGGAGGACGAATGAAAAGCACGAAGGCGTGACATGACCTCGGGACTCAGTGGAGTTGAGGCCAGGAGAAAGGTGGATGAAAAGGGGTTACTCACCCCATATACGCGGCAAAGAGCATTACACTCGCCGTATTTCATAAGAGGAAGGTCCACTTGAAATAGTACCTTAATACTTTATGTCGAGGCTCGTTTCTCGCTCCTCAAGCCATGTATCTTTCCTTCTCTGCCGTTCTACCACTTATCTTACTTCTCTTCCGTCATCCTCTTTGAACTTTTAACTATCGCGACCCAAATTTTGTGCCGCGATTATCTAATTGCCTCCTCATTCTACTGTGTTCTCTCCTATGGAGACTAATTCGGGTAATTTGCTCATTATACACGGAAAAAATGAGTTATCGAATTTTTCGTTGTCTGTCAACCACTTTTGGATAGGATGAAAGGTTCGTAAGATTTTAATCACCTATTTATGAAATTTGTTGTACTGTTTATTGAATTTTCTTGAACTTTGCAAAAGGAATGAACAAGTCAGTCAAGGTTCAAGAAAATTTAGTAAACAGTGCACGAGATTGTAGAAAAAGGTAATGAAAGTTTCACGAACTATTCTGCATATCTAAGAGTGGTTGACAGTTAACGAAGAATTCGATAACTTACTTTTTCCGTGAAGTTTTCATCCAGAACTGTGCCCATTTTTCTTTTTTCGATCTTGTTATTCAGACCTAACTAGTCAGAAATGTATTCAAAAAAATGCTTTGTATTGTTACAAAATGCGAGATTATTTCTTCTTCTATCAGATAATTTTGACCACGAATGCACTTTTTCTGTGAATTGAGCAAAGACTCGACATTTGGGTGGTCCAAAAATGCATTAGAAATTTTATTTTTTTTCGAATTTGTATGCAAAACGCCCGTGAATTTGTTTGAATCCAGAAAAAATGAACGCTTCCTTTTTTTGAAAAAAAAAATATATTTAGAGGTGTCGCAAGCCTCATGATGTTTAACACGAATTTCCCATAAGAAAAAAATACGTTTTTGTAAATCTTATTCAGAATTCCTAATATTAGGTGAATCGAGTTAGAAAGTCACCTTTCGTCTAGTCGCAGAATGCGAATAAGATATCACTTCAAATATCGCTCCCATAAGTCTGTTTTAAAGGGTCCCGAAAAAACCCCGATAAGTGGAAAAATTGATTTTTCGAGTTTTCGGCGCTAATTATGATTTTGCATGGTTTTTCAACGCAGATTGTTTCGAATCCATGAAATTCTACTTTATACTGATAATTAGATATTATTTCAAATTGTTTAAACAATCAATTATTGTTTCTAGCAACTTTCTCTCAAAAAAGGGTTAGAAAGTCAAGGTTTCTTTCTGAATTCTTTAACTTATTTTCAACATTTCAATCAAAGCGGGGGCGAGGTGATAATTAATCAGAGTTAACAGAAATATTTGTTTGAACAATTTTTAATGATTATAACAATATTCTCTTAGAATAATGCTACAAAGTTGCTGTTTTCTCTGAAATTTTCAACGTTATGTCCACTTTTCACCCAAAGTAAGTACTTATTTATTTATTTTAATTTAGCAAGAAAAATTGACTAAAAAATTGTAAATGTGTATGGCTATCTTCATCTAGATTAATTCTGCATAGTTGCGGTTTTTTCCTGAAATTTTTGAGCTTTTATCACTTTCCTATTAGATAAAAGTAATAATTATTTCATAATAAAAAAATTATTGATAAGACAATTTATTATCATTGCTTATAACCCCCATAAGCAAAAAATGGGTTTTTCGAATTTTTGGCGCTAATCATGATTTTTCTGCGGTTTTTCGACGCAGATTTTTCCAAGTATATGAAATAATACTTCCTGCTGATAATCAAACGGTTCTATCTGGATTTTTCAACTAACATTCAACGTTTCAGTTGATGCGAGTAATAATTATTTAATGTTAACAAAAATAATTATTCAAACAAATTGTCAATGTCTATAGCTATCTTCTTGTAGATTGATACTACATAGTTGTGGTTTTTTCCTGAAGGTTTCAACTTTTTATCACTTTCCGATTAAATTGGAGTGATAATTATTTCATGAAAAAAACTGTTTGAACAATTTATCATCATTGCTAATAATATTTTCTTTGCCTAATGATAGAAACTTACGGTTTTATGAAATTTTTAACTTTTTGTCCACTTTTCACTTCAAATAATTATTGTTTATGGCTATCTTCTCTTAGATTTCTGCTAAAAAGTTGCTGAGTTTGCCGGAATGTTAAACTTTGCTTTACCTTTTTTGTTGTGAACAAATAATAAATAAACATTATAGAGAATCATATTTTAAATATTACCCGATAGGCACGAAATTTGAAGGCCTAGAACGTTTGAAATTTCTAGAACGTCCTAAAAACGTTTTCAGGACATAAAGTTTAAAAGAAGCTTCAAGAATGTCCAAAAGAACGTCCTGAGTCAGGCGAAAAAACGTCCCAAAAACGTTTGATGTTTCAAATACGTCCTAAAAACGTCCTTGGAACATTGTATGTTTTTAGGACGTTATTTCGCCTGACTTAGGACGTTTTTAGAAAGTCCCAAAAATGTCTTTGGACATTCGTGCCCACTGGGTATTGTATTGTTTTGAGTAAATTATTTTTTTTCTTGTCCCAGTGTTCAAAAAAAAAATTATAACAAAGAAGCTGGATTCATTCAGTGAAATTTGATTTTCGAATTTTCTACTACAATTATGGATCTTCAACGCAGAAATGGAATTTTGGGAAATTATTTCAATTTTCAACCAATGAATTGTATTTTCAACATAAAAATATAAATTTTTAATCAAAAATATAATGGCTAATATTTCAAAGAAAAAACTTCTATTTAAATAAAAAACAATCTTATTTTACCAACAAATAAATCAATTAAATCTAATTCAATATAATTTAATTTCATTAAAATTCCATTCAGTGCAAAGTTAAACATTAAAAAAAAACCACAACTTTCTAGCACTTATCTAAGAGAGAATGGTTATAAAGAATATAAATTGTATATATCAGCATGTTTGTTAACTCGCATTAGTTATTACCTCACCAGGTAAAAGTGGACAAAAAGCTTAACATTCCAGAAAAAAACCGCAACTTTTCAGCACTAATCTGAGAGAAGATAGCCATAAACAACAATAATTCGTTGAAACAATTATTTTTGTTCAACTAAATTAAATATTACCGCACTTCAAGGGGAAGGTAGGGTCAAAGTTGAAATTTCAGGAAAAACCACATATTTCTATGATTGATCAAAGAAAATATTATTAGCAATGATAAGAAATTTTTTGAACAATTATTTTTAACATGAAATAATTATTACCTAAATCTAATTGGAAAGTGATAAAAAGATGAAAATTTCAGAAAAAAAAACGCAACTATGTAGTATTTATCTAGAAGAAGATAGCTATAAACTTTAAAAATTTTTTTTACAATTTTTTTCGCTAAATCAAATCAAAGAATTACTTACTTTAAGTGAAGAATGGACTGAAAGTTTAATTATCAGGAAAAAGCTTGACTTTTTAAACCTTTTCTAAGAAAAAATTGCTGAAAAAAAATTTTTTTGTTAAAAAAATTCAAAGAATCATCTGATCATCAGTGTTAAGAAGTATTTCATGTATTTGAAACAATCTGCATTAAAAAAAAGGCGAAAAAATCATAATCAGCGCCAAAAACTCGTGAAACCCATTTTTCCCTTTATGGGGATTCTTTGGGACCCTATAAAACAGACTTATGGGGGTGATATTTGAAAACTAATATTTTAATCGCATTCTGTGACTAATTGTGAAGAGAAACCGTGAATCTCGGACTCGATTCACCTAATATTGAGAGTTCTGAATAAAATCCATAAAAACGTCTTTTTTTCTTATAGGAAATACGTGTTGAACTTCATGGGGCTTATACTACCTCTCGAAATGATTATTATTATTATTTATTGCGTTTATTTTTTTGTGGATTTGAACAAATTTTCGGGCATTTTGCATGAAATTTCGAAAAAAAATTTTTTGGACCACCCTACCCGGCATTCAAGTCTAAAAGATGTAGTGATCAACTTTTTTCTAGTGCAAATTCGCAGGAAGTGTCTGAATGAATTTAGGTACCCTTTCTCTGCCGATTTTCTTTCTCTAGACCGGAAGTGAGTCAACAATCAAATTACAGCGTCGACAATTCCGAAGAGGTAGCGAATACGCACTTGAGTACTTAATAGCTCCAGTAGGGCCGACATTTCGGCATGTAGCTCTCTTAATTCTTCCAGTTCTGCCCTACACTCGTTTGCAGAAAGCTCGGGGTAGAAAATTTACGAGGACAGCTTTACGTGTCTTCGACATTTCTACCTTCACGTTTTATGCCGTGTAGAAGTTAGGTGTTGTTTCCAGTGTAAAAGGAATTTTGAAATGGTCTTGAAATAAACAATTGTGGTGGTATCTGTCTGTATAAAAAATAATATAACAAAAAACATTCATAAATTTTTATTACAATGTTCACATTATTATTTTATTTTTATAATATTTTTTATCTTTAGCATCGAAGCACTTCTCAAATTGCCCGTGCCTTAGGAAACAGAGAACATCTGTCACCATCGTAGTCTGCCATCGATCCTGATGAATGGCGATTCTTCGCTGGGCTCGCTTCCAGGAAGAACATTACCTCCAGCGCCGATATATTCGCTTATCGCGAACGCGCCTTAATGCTGGGTGCCAAAGTTCGAAATTGGTTGGAGCCATACTACAAAGTGTTTCTGACAGCTAAGAGGAAGTTCGTAAATGGTTGAAATAATCCTTCTCCGTTTTAAAATACATGAATTTGTACACGTTCTTCCATCTATATATCTTCGAGCGCAGCTTCAGAAGTCTTGGAAAACCTCATAGGACATTTCCCCTAACTGCAATTTTGCAGGTTGTTTGAATATCATAAAATCTCAGTAGAGTACTTATTCAAAAGCGCGCTTTAGTAACGTTTCACAATTTTAGAATTTTATCTGAGCAATGGCTCTTTCAAATGGCTCAT
>WSXT02096272.1:0-11573 GCA_011762715.2 Neuroterus valhalla
GTCTACCGACATAACCTGCTGATCTATCCGCAGAGCCTGCCTGCACTGTGCAGTTAGTGTGCCAGACAGTTTGCTATCTGGGTTAAGAATGCCAACCTGTCTTAATGAATGGAATGCATTCTTGACGTTGAAAGTGTTCATAATGCAGATACTTCTTGTCTAAAGATTACCACTCGAAGCTATTTCAGACTCCTGGAGAGCTTCTTTTATTGCTCCCACTATGGATCAGCCCTCATGGAGCCGTGCTGATTATCAGCAAGACCTTCCGCTGCTTGTATTGCCGCTCTCAATCAGGCCCGAAGCAGGGAGCTTCCCGATGACATCAAGCATGTAGAGTGGTATGTATGACAACGCCGTGATAAGGCCCCGTTTACCCTTGTCCAAAAGAACAAGCTTCTGTTTTTTTTCACCTCGAACAGAAGACCCCAGTTGTGAGGCAGGAGTGAAACATTTTGAGCAGCAAGAAAGGGTGTGTCCTGTCGCTGCGAACCTGATCACCTCTTTGGGACACCACCAAGGCCCGGAGCCTTGCCACAATTAATTTCAAGGCCGCCTCCACAGTTCCTTCTTGGTAAGATGAGGTATCTTTTCAGTTCGTGCTTCCTCCACAATGATCCTGTCTGGATGTTTGAGGAATGCTTCCTCGACAATCTCCTCAATCATCTTGGGTTCCATGGTCGCGAACGGCGCGTGCCATAGATTTTCCCCTATACAATCTGATAACCGAGTTCCCAAGTGTCTGGATTGACTGCAATTCTGACCACACACGTGCAGTGCATAGAGTGGATCTCTTACTGATGGCCCGGTTGAGTGATTTCTTGGCGAACATGTTGTTCCTGTTGGCCTGGACTGTATGCATCTTTTTTCTGGGTTCTACGAACATTTTGCTTCAGTTTAAAGCAGCTGCTCCTTAGGTCAGCAATCCCCTGCGTCTACTAATACACTGGAGGTTTATTTGCCTTCAAAGTCTGCTTTTGGCAAATGTAGATTCTTCGAGCAAGCTTACGCTTTTCTTAAGCAATCGTGCCATGAAGGTGTGTTGCGTTGAGCTTGTGCACATTCCAGCCTTTATTTGCCATGTGTACATTGCGAGTATTACTGGTCCGATTAGTCACACAGCCCATATGGAAGCTTATGTGTTGGTCATCGCTTGCTGTGAAGTCCTTAAGGACCTGCCACTGACGTACTCTCCTAGTAGCACCCGACGAGACCAAGGTGATGTCTAAAATGGTCTCCCGGTAGCCTCTGCTCTTAAAGGTGGTCGAGGTTCCCGAGTTCAGGTTCAGTCTGTCAGCCATGCCCTTTACCTCTCGGCTCCTTGAATCCGTCGACCTTCTATCTCCTCTATCTTTCTACGAAAGACTACTATGCCCTCATTTGGCGAAAGATAATAGCTGACGATGCTGTGTGTACCTCTTGAGACCCAGGCGAATGCATCACCTCTCCCATGCCTATGTACTGGGAATTATGAGTTGTTAATAACCCATATAGCCGCAGTGTTGCTCATGTCAGGAAACCAGTTTGGTCCCCTCTTGTTTTCAAACTGCTCACTGACGACATATGACTCTGAGCTAGCCTGCATCGCTTAACGTTACGCTGAAGTATCAGTTCCACAGTCTAGTTTGGTTACATCTACGGTTTGCTTTTCTATAGACTGCACACCTGGAAGACCCGAACGTGGCCGACTGGGTAACCTTCTCCCTTACCAGCGCATAGTCGACTTCTATCGACTCCCTTGAAGTTGTTCGCAAGATGTTCTAATTTCGCGGTGGCAGTGGATGTTGAAAACAAAAGGAAAACTCACTTCAATGCGGAGGCGAACGAGGTCGAAAACGCACGAACTCAGACGTTGGGTCTAACTCGAACTTCAGGAGCGTATAAACAAAAACGGCACAATAGTTAAATCCTAAATATACCGGTCAACTTGCGAGATTACACAAAGATCGCAAAAACAAAATGTAGATATTAACTAAAACTAAAATTCGGTGGGAATAGATAAGAGAACAAGTTGCGAAATGGGTCGAACCAATCCAGAACGCGCAGTTTTTATGTGAACAACTCGAACTGCCCTATCCCGACCTGGAATACAATGAATAACACGAGCCAACTTCCACTTAGCAGGGGGAAGATTAGCATTCCATAAAAGTTCAAGATCGCCAACTTTAAGATTAGGGCGACGTGAGAACCACTTGGTTCACTGTTGAAAGGACTGAAGATAATCTCTTGACCACAAACGCCAAAAATGTTCCAAAATCCGTTGGTAAAATTGCCAGTGAGACAAGAGGTTTTCACGGACATCCAAAACAGAAACCGTAGGTAGGTACAATTTTCAAAGCTGTTCCAGTTAGGAAATGTCCAGGAGTGAGCGCCTCGCAATTTCCTGGATCATCATTTGCAGACACGAGAGGGCGGGAGTTCAAACAACTTTGAATTTGACACAATAGCGTTTCAAACTCCTCGATAGTAGAAGTAGTATTTGACAATAGTTTTCGTAGATAAAGCTCTACGCTCTTCACTATCGCCTCCCACAGCCCACCAAAGTGTGGAGCGATAGGAGGTATAAAATGCCAAGTCGTGCCATCAGAGGCTGAATGAGTTGCTAGATTTGAATCATTTTGCAGCTTCCGGAATGCTTGCGAAAGCTGTCGGTCAGCCCCGACAAAATTCGGACCATTGTCGCTATATGCATCAGTGGGATTGCCGCGGTCCGAAGTGAATCGTCGAAGGGTGGCAATAAAAGATGCGGTCGTATAATCGTGGACTTATACTAAATGAATCGCTTTAACAGTGAAACAAACGAGAATAGAGATCCAAACCTTGTGTGACTTTATTCCGGGTCCTGAACTAGAACGAAAAAGATATGAACCCGCATAATCAATTCCGGTGTGAGAAAAAGGACGTGAGGGCTTGACTCTAGGAGCTCAAAGATCATCCAATATTTTGTAGGAGCGCTATAAAGAACCAGCTGGACTACGTGTAACAAATTATGATAAAATTGTTCTAGTATAGGTAATAATGGGCGAATCTTGATATGCTAATTGACGTAACAGACCACCAAGGCGTAGAATACCATCATGATCGAGGAACGGATTAAGCTTTTTCAATGGAGACTTTGTCATGAGTCTTTTGCCTGTCGTTAACGAATCGATCTCAAGATTGAAAATTTGCACCTCAACATAGCATACCCAAAATAAAGAGGATTCCTGTATTTCCCCTGCGGACAAGAATATAGAAAAGATGACTCCCTTCTTAAAGAGCTAAGTACCTTGTCTCTTCTCATTCAGAGAGAAATAGTGCGGGAAATATTGCGTACTATGATTGAATAGCATTTGTTTTCGATTTGGAGAATTTCGGTAACACGGGACTAGATTAATTCGGTTCAAGCGATAGTGATGCGTATACCACGAGGCGTTCGTTGTTCTCGCGGAAACTGGAACACGTGGTCATTGAAAATTCATCGATTCGAATTCAATTGAGAAATAATCATGAAATAAAATAATTAACTGAAATTAATATGGAATGAATTTAAACACAAAAATTTCTTAAGTTCTTCTTGACACGTGTCGTGTGTCGGAGATCATTTTTATTGTTCTCATTCTTCGCGTCCGATATCGGAGGACCGATTCATGTTTCCTGGTCATTGACGTAGATAGTTAAATTCTTTCACTTTGATTGGTTTTTTCACGAATGAATTTTACAATCACGGTAATTAATTCAAACTTCACAAGAAATAAAATTAATAGAAAAGGGTGAAAAGATTAATTTTTCTTACTTTCTGTTGCGACCACGCGAGGTAACTCAAATTTAGGTTTGTCAGGTAGATATCGTAAAATCGGAATGGCGTTAACCGCGGCACAACAGACACGGGTAGAGTACTTAGTACAAAAGGGTATTTCGCTAGAAATGACAATCACGAAATTAAATACCTATATCAAGGATTCAGCATGCGACTCCCTAGACAACAATTGTGAATTCACCGCAAATTTATCGTAAGGAATATGGTGAATTTTTTATTCATGACGTGAATTCACCACCGCAAACAGATGCGTCCTCCTCAGGAATTCACTGGCCATTCACGACGTGGATCGCTTGCACCGACTGCAAGCAATTGAATAGTGCAATTCACTATGAATTCATCAAGTGAATTTTTATTTTTGACGCATGCGTACGTCATATTGCAGAATCGCTTTAATAAGAGATTTCAGCAGATTTCAAAAAAATTTTTAGGAAAATAAATCATTTCTATAGTAATACATTTAAAAAACATCTTTTATTGTTTTTGAGAATTTCGTCCATGGCCAATTTTTTACATATAAATATTTTTGTAGTCATACAAATATTTTTATTTATTACACATAAATATTCTGCATTTAAATATATGTATATATATAATACATCTTTTATCGATGCTTAAATGTCATCCAGCGACATCAATTACGACATACATTTTTTTTTTTTTATGTACACTTGAATATAACAAAATAAATACTCATTTGTCTTAATTACAATTTATATATTCTCAGAAAATTTAAACTTTAAACACCTATTAATTTCTGAAGTTAAGAAATTTTAATTTTATTGAACATATGCAAAATCTGAGATGAATAAATAATTCGGTCATGTTCAAGTGTGAATTTGTTTGATTGGAGCAATGTATTTTTTCAGTGAGTCCCATGTTTTTTCAATAATTAAGAAAAGAAGAAAGGTTAATTATTTTTACTCTATCGACTCAACGCAATACGCAATAAAATTGCCGTGCTCCTACCCCATTAAAATTGTAAGCATCCTTCAAAGTAGAATGAAAATCAATATTCTTTATTCAGAAATTTAAAGCCTGATGAATTCTTCACTGCAATCAACAAAAAAAAATCAAATCAGCTTCCTGCACTCTAGTGAGTTGAAGCAAGTAAGTCCGTATCGACAGGGATTTGGTTAATTTTTGTTATTCAATTATTCTCCAAAAAAAATAGTTTCTTGTTTCCCCGCTGGTTCTTCGATATCACTTGATTCAGAAATGATAACACGACAACAAGGATTCATTGTTTCCTTTATTGTTATTGATAAAAAGTATTCAAAATCCTTGCATGCGCCGCACCTCCGACACTTTTCAAACCGAACCCAACCTAACCTAACCTAATCAATAATATTTAGGAATCTAATAATATCAATAATCAAATCGAATAATTCTTGAAAATTTGAATCAATAAAATTGATTGATCAATGAAATAAATTATATTTGAATAATCAAAATTAAATTGAACAAAAAAAAACATTCAGGATAAAAAGAAATCTCACGTGCACGTGCAAATCACATACTAAACAAAGAGTTTGAATGGAGCTTGCGTTTCTGTATAGATTCGCGTTCAGTAATATGATGAAACATAAAACCGCGGTTGCAGAAAAATAAAATATTTTAATATTAATAATCTTATGTTTTTTACTGTACCTTTACCACGTACGATGGACCACGATGCTGTTCTTCATTATTATTTCGAGATTGACTGTCAGATTAGGTTGGGCTTGCAATGGCCAGCGAGCATAATAAAGCGCGGACTTTTAAAACGACTGTGTAACACAATACGATAAACAATTTTTTTTTCTGAGACAAGATTACTTTTTATGAATAAGTAATATGACATTGACCTAAATACAGAGATCAATACAATTTTTTATAGACAGTTTTGTGTCCCTTTCCTAGAATAACTTTACTTTTGAGTTATCCGACAATGAGCATGTAGATGAAATCCGGCTCATACGAGAAATTTACTGAAACCATACCGCGGGAGGATTTTGGTCAGATTGAAAGGAACGCGCAAAGAATTCACGGTGCCTTCACTGCAGTGAAGTCACCTCAAATCACGTGAATTTTCAGTCGATTTTACGCGGTCAGCGCGCATGCGCTGCAAATAATTTCACCTACTGAATTCATCTTGCCGGAACTTGGTGAAATTCACGCGCGTGAAATTTTCGTGAATTCACCAATGTTACCTGGGGCCGATAAATGCACAATTACGATTAAAGGGAATTACGACTCGGTTTATGGAATACGAAAGATATAATGACGAATTAGCAAGGTTGAATCCGGGGCATCCTCGTCTTGAAGCGTTTCTCGACATTGGAACGGATTACTACGATATCGCGACCGTGGTCACAAAACTCCAAACGTTGACCACCCCCCCCCCCTCGCTAGATCGACCTTTAATAATAGTAACAGCACTATTTCTGAGAAATAAGATCGGCCGCAGTTATCGAAAATCAAAATTCCTGCTTTTAACGGGGAGCATGGTGAATGGGTTTCGTGGCAACACAGCTTTGAGGCGTTATTCTATTGAAAATCGGATCTCAGTGATTGCATTAAGCATACGCAATCAGCGATCTGGATCAGCATCCAACAAAATAATTGCTTTCCTTCTCAGCGAAGAAAATTATTCTAAGGCATAGAAGTCACTGTGCGAGGCTTATGATCAGAAATTAATGATCGTCGCAGAGCATATTGATGCGATCCTTGATCTCCCAGTGCTTTCGGAAGCGAATCCAGATGACCTTTCATCACTCATCGATAGAGCGCGACAGCATATCAGCATGCTTAAAGAAGTCAATATCAGAATAAATGAGCATATGGTTATACGAATAATAGAAAGGTGCCTACCACCGGGAATCTTGGAAAAATGGCAAGACAGATTAGACGGTGATGAACTCCAAAATCTTGAGGCATTATACAAATTTCCCCAATAAACCGTGTTTAAACTTCGCCCTTCAGGAAGGGTTGCCTCAAGTGGCCCCAACATAGCTAGGAAAGGGGGATGTAACCAACTAAATCAAGATTTTATGGAAATTAAGAAAGGTGGAGGCACTCCAACTGCGAGAACGTTAGGAACTGGTGAATACACATAAACTTTGTAGAAATTGTTTTTATGAACACGCGTTTGCCTGAATGAGTGAGAAACGTTGCAAGAAGTGTGATCGGGAGCAACACACCTTGTTGCATTCAGAAAAATCACCCAAGTCGATCAAACAAGAACTTTCTCAATGTAAGGGAAAATCAAAAGCTTCCACTTCTGCAACTCCGCAAACATGACTATCTGGTCAGACCCACGCTTCCAAAACGTTCCTTTCAGATTCACAATTGATGAATACGGCGGTAGTGAAAGGAATTTGTTTGACATCCCTAAGAATTTACAATTAGCGGACCCTCAGTTTCATATGCAGAAGCCAGTTGATTTATTAATAGCTGCAGATAAAATCTTATCGGTGTTATCGGTAGGTCAGGTTGAACTGCGACACCATAGGGCTAAAATCATTCTACGAAAAAAAACTTTAGGCTGGATCGTAGTAGGAGGGTTAACCAGTATTGTAGCATCTGCGAGGGCTTCTTGCAATGTTGTAGAATTGGATAAACTCATTGAGCGTTTCTGGGCTATAAAAGATTTTGACCACGAAACTTCAAAGTCTCGTGATGGCGTCGCTTGCGAACAACACTATGTAGATCATACCCAACGTGATGCAAACGGAAGGTACATCGTTCGACTTCCTTTTCGGGATAGTAAATTCAAGTTAGGCAAATCTAGAAGTCAAGCATTAAAATGATCTTGGTCACTCAACAGGAAGTTAGAATCAAATCCACAATTAGGATCAGAATACCATAAGGTAATGGAAGAGTATGTTTCACTCAACCACATGACTCTGTGTGATGAAGCCAATGAGGGATGTTATCTTCCCCATCACGCTGTGATCAAAACATCCAATGAGATCACGATGGTTAGGGTAGTATTCGACACATCAGCTTAAACTTCGACAGGTATTTCAATGAATGAGGTTCTCTTGACAGGTCCCACGATTCAAAATACAATTTTCGAACAAACTCTGCGCTTTCGAACGCATACCTACGTCATCACCGCGAACATCGAAAAGATGTATAGACAGGTAGTGGTTCATTCAGATGATAGGACAGTTCAGAAAATTTTGTGGTACCTTCAAGGTAAGATTAGGACTTTCCAACTAAACACTGTGACATTTGGGACCGCCTGTGCACCGAAACTCGCGATTCACACATTACACCAGTTACTCTCGATCAAGGAAAGGATTTCCCACGTGCTAGCGAAATTCTTTTACGTGATTTTTACGTTGACGATTTAGATTCCGGCACGAAGTCAATTGAAAAAATTCCAAGCATTCGCGACGAAATGATTTAATTGTTAGCTCGTGGTGGCTTTGTTATCAGACAATGTTCAACCAATCACACTTCGGCTCTAAAGAACATCGATAAGAATATTTTCAATTTAGATTGCGTTATCAAGGAAAATTCGATTCAGAAAACCCTCGGAATTATTTGGGATTCCCAACGCGATATTCTCACTTACACCAGTGGTCGGCACGCCATTGACCATGTCGAGCAACCCTGACCGGGCTGACCGGTGACACATATTTTGGTCAGGTACCTGAGGGTCCAAGAAGAACGACCCTTTCTACAGTCATGCTTTTTTGAAAAATACGGAAAAAGTAAAATTCAAAAACTCTCGATTTTTAAGTTAGCGAGTTGTAAGTTACATATTCGGAATCCACGAATTTTCTGATTTCAATGACATGCGATTTCCTCATCAAAGATTGAAAATTTGAGGCGAAATAGATTTAAAAATTATTTTTGAGTTGAAGTTTTTTTGATTAAACTCATTCAAATTTTCAACTTTTATGTGTCAACAATATGTCACTGAAATCAGAAAAATTCGTAGATTCCAAATATAATAGTTTAACATCGCTATCTACAAAATTAAGAAAAATTTATTTCCCATATTTGGACCTGCGAAAGAACAAAAGATTCCTGCGGCGGAAAACTCACTCAAACTGAGCTTGGCTGACAGACCGAAAAGTCACATAAAAAATTCAGCTGGGTGCAGCCTGAACGTACCTGAAAACTAAGCAAAAAGTTTGCCGACCACTGACTTACAGGGTACGTGGGTCACGTGGGATGAATCGCTTCCTCAAGACATCCAGGCCAAATGGAATTCATTAACTGCTCAACTCCATGATCTTCAGGATATTTCAATGCCTAGAAATCAACTGTGTGTAAATCCAGCGGAGATAAAAATCCACGGATCTTGTGATGCAAATTTTCGGGGGTATGGAGCATGTCTTCGTCAGATCGTTAGATGCAAAAGGGATCGTTACCATTAACTTGGGTTGTAGCAAGTCTCGAGTAGCTCCATTGAGCGGTGTCACAATTTCACGATTAGAACTTTGTGCAGCTACGATTCTCAAAAAAACTTTATGATGAAGCAAGGCTCAATTGGAGTTTCCGATAAAGAGAGTAATCTTCTGTTAGACTCTACTATTGTACTTTGTTGGTTGAGGAAGGCAAACCTGCTGATTCTCTTTCTAGCGGACAACTACTAGCAGATTTCTTGAAAAATTCGCTATGGACTTCAGGTCAAAGTTGGTTAAAGCGGCCTGAAAAAGAATGGCCTAGATTGGTTGAATTCCCATCCATCAAGATACCTGATGTAAAGGCAGGTACTTGTTTGCTCCTCGCAGGAACTTGCGATTACATTTATTCTCGCGTCTCGGCGTTCAAGCATCTCAACAGACTCGTTGCCTATTTTCCACGTTGGAAGATGCGGAACGTCGATTGTTAGCGATGATACAGCGTGAAAGATTCCAGGAAGAGATCAAACGCCGCGCGACGGTTCAAGAGGCAACTCCCGGCGAAACCACAGTTTCGTATCAAAAGTCTACCAAATTCGATTAATTGAATCCTTTTCTCGACAGCGACCTAGATTGATGCAGGCTCAAATGGCTGGTTTGCCCGAAGCCCGGGTGACGGAAGCTTCAGCTTTGAGTCTCACGGGGGTCGATTTTTTCGGTCCGATTCTTTTCGAAGAAAAAAAGTTTCGCAATAGATGTTCCTCAAAACCTATGGCCAGAGATATATACTCTATGCGCTTGCATAATCGCATAATTCCTTAAAACTCATGAAAATGGTAAGAAACCGATAGTTTATGACTACCAATATCCTCTACATTACATTTTGACACCGCATCATGTCGCATAATTTGCCACTCAGCGCAGCATAATGTATACATCGCATAATTCCCGCAAAATTAGCTCTTAAAGTCGGTAGGTGGCGAAATGTACGATCTTTGAGTAGCAGTACCAGCGTAACTTTTCGTATTTCGCGCGCTGCGGCGAGAGGGCCCTGAAGGTGAGGGGGCTGGTGGCGCTGGTGTCGCACAGATTGGTGACGTACGGTAGCGCGAGAGACAAGGCAGCAGGGGCGCACAGAAGCTGAAGGGGGCCCGGGGCAGAATGTTGTAATATTGTGGGGCCCTTATTTTCATATTCTCATATTAATCGATTATTGGCTTCAGCGTGGCCCCCTTGGGCACGGGGCCCGGGGCAAATCGACCCACTTGTCCCTCCCTCTGTGCGCCTCTGCAAGGCAGAACTACGAACTCAGCAAGTTTCGAGTTTCATTTGTTACTAATAAATGGAATATAATTGCTATTCTTTCTTTTGACCACGGTCGCATACACAGGTCCGGGGGCTTTCGTGGTGGGCGATGTTTCCTTATTGAAATTTCCGGTTCATTTAGAAAATCGCCACTTCCACTGGTGGCGTAATAGTAGAGTGCTGAAAGTGGCGGTTTAATTTAAAATTAAAATCTCAAGAAATTAATTTGTTCTAGATATAATTGGTATTTGGAAAAATATGGATGAATTATCGGAAACGATGAAATCAAAATAAAGCTGTAAATTATATTATTCACATTTATTTTCATGAAACTAATTTCTAAAAATAATAAAATGCAACGAGTTGCGTTGGAAAATATTTCTACTTATGAAAGGAAATTCACTACAGATAAAGATTGTCGATTCTCATTCTTTTCATACGAAAACATCGATCGGCACTTTAAAAGTTGATCTTTTGCCTTCGAATCTTGACTTATTCGTCTCACAATTTGGCATAGAACAACTAGGCATTTTGCAGGTCTTTTTATCATTGTGTGAATTTTGCTGATGTTTCGTCTTTAGACATCTTTGGTTCACTTGGGTTAGACGACCATGGTTTGTTTTGATTTTTAAATCCTGAAGCACTCGACATATGCGCCACTACACTCAGTGACCCGTTTCCCAAACTTTTTGGCTTACGTTAGGGAACATCCTTCACAAGGAGAGCTCCCGGACCTGTGTATGCGACCGTGCTTTTGACTGAATTGCTATACCCTGTAACAAACGAAGTTGTGATGCAAATTGTCTCTAGTAGATTCCAGATTTTTCACTCCATGTATGCCCTTTCCGGGTTTTTACATATCTATATTCTATGTTCTATATCTATTCTATATCTATATTCTATATTCCCGCATTCGCCTGAACATTTGGTCAGAGGAGAGGAAATCTGCAGACAACCAAAACTCCTGAGCGCAGTCGATTATCGACAGACGAGTTTGGGTGTAGACATTCGATAGCATCGAATACCTACACCGATCCTCGGCGTCAAATCTCCCGCACGACAGTAATCAAACATGGCGAAAACACGACTAAGCGAGAATCCCGAACAGTCACCCACCCGAGCGCTAACCG
>WSXT02096283.1:0-11572 GCA_011762715.2 Neuroterus valhalla
TTAATATTTCCACGAATGAACATTGTGCGAACTAATTGATTCAGAATTTTCAAATTATTTTATTTTATCAACAAAAAAAATAATAATGAAAGAATTATCCTTATTACTGAAAAACTGCAAATTTCGCTGAAAGGCGAACCCGAGTATGCGGCGAAACCAAGCGCAACACAGCAAAACATAAAATCACCGTCGCTCTCGTGTTAAATTTTATTATACGCTCCGCCCAGTCCGGTGACGTAGGACGCGATTATCATGGGAACGATGAAAAGTTGAAGAGGGCAGCACCTCGATATAGGCGGAAATGTAGTTAGCTATATATTTTCGCCGTCCCCACCACCGACCCAGGCCGTATCTAGGTCCTAATATCTTTGTCAGTAGATAGAAGATAGCCAAGCATTTATAGGTTGAAACCACTGATTTGTATAATACACTGGATAGTATGTTACGTCATAAAGGCGTCTTGAGTTGAAGCCGTAATGTGGAGCGTGTTTGCAGCGCAGATGACTGTGTGCAACAGCAACAGTCAAGAACGAAGCCAGACGTAGCAAAAATACTCCACTTCAGAAATGACCAACCTTTTTTATGGCTCCGAACTCGAATCAAGAGCCACTTTCTAAAATGAATAATTATAACGCTATTTTCGATTGTTTTATCGAATATAAACATACTTTTCTTTATTTAACATTTAATGCGATTGTTGGCATGCTTCATTTTCTGTCAGTTTACTTAAATCCGGCTTGTCTTGGCCAAATTTTGCTGTGCTAAGAGGCTACCCTACTGAAAATTTCGGATTCCGAAAGAGATCCGAACTCATCTGAAATCGATCCGATTAAGGAATTTTTTCTGAAACCTATCCAATCTAATCCGAAAACTTTTCGGAAAGAGTCAGAAATATGTTTGGCTGAGTCCGAAGTCTGTTCGGACAATGAAGTTCGACTCCACAAAGAGTCCGCTTTCATCCAAAAGGTGTCCAGAGTTTAAAACCTAAAATTATTTTTGTCAAAGTGAAAACGGAAAGTGGTCCGATTAAGTCCGAAATCTGTACGTTCGTAAACATCGACTCCGAAAATAGTCCGTTTTTTTCCTAAATTATTCCGGAATTCAGAACCTGAAATTATTTTTGTTAAGGTGAAAACGGGGAGTGATCCGAATTAATCCAAAATCGATACGTTCAAAAACATCGACTTCGGAAATAGACCGGTCCTATCCGAAATTAATCCGCGGTTTTGAGTTGTTATTCAGTAAAGTTAGAGTGATAACGGTAATTCGTCTGATTAAATCTAAAATCCGTCCAGTCAAAACATTTACTCCGGCAATAGTCCGCATCTATGCGAAATAAATCCGTAGCTTTGAGTTATATTTCGGTAAAGTGAAAACGGAAAGTGGTCCGATTAATCCTCCAGACCGTACAAACCACGGACTTCACCCGACACAAACCTGATCAAGCATATCCAGAAAACCGTACAAATAACGGAGTCGACCGGACACATCCGGAATTAATCATATCCGGAAGACCGTACAAAACAACGGACGAGTGCGGACACATTCCGGATTAATCACACCCGGAAGACCGTACAAAAAGCGGATATGACCGGATTTTATCCAGATTAATCGTATTCTTCAGACCGTACAAAACACGGACTCGAGCGGACACAATCCGGATTATTCACATCCGGAAGACCGTACAAAACACCGACATGACTGGACACAATTCGGATTGATCACATTCTTCCGACCGTACTAAACACGGACTCGACCGAAGACATACCGGATCAACTGCATCCAGAAGACCGCAAAAAATACGGACCCGAACGGACACATTCTGGATTGATCGTATTCTCCAGACCGTGCAAAAGACGGATTCGACCAGACACAATCCGGAATAATCACATCCGGAAAACCGTACAAAACACCGACATGATTGGACACAATTCGGATTGCTCACATTCTTCAGACCGTACTAAACACGGACTCGGAAGAACACGTGCCGGATCAACCGCATCCAGAAGGCCGTACAAAATACGGACCTAAACGGACACATTCCGGATTGATCGTATTCTTCAGACGGTACGAAACACGGATTCGACAGAACACAATACAGATTAATCACATCCGGAAGACCGTACAAGACACGGACATGACTGGACACAATTCAGATTGATTAATTCATCAGACCGTACTAAACACGGACTCGACCGAACACATACCGGATCAACCGCATCCAGAAGGCCGTACAAAATATGGACCTGAACAGACACATTTCGGATTGATCGTATTTTCCAGGCCGTAAAAACACGGATTCTACCGGACACAATCCGTATTAATCACACCCGGAAGATCGCACAAAACACGGACATGACTGGAAGCAATTCGGATTGATCGTATTCTTCAGACCGTACAAAACACTAATTCTACCAGACACGATCCGGATTAATCACATCCAGAAGACCGTACAAAACACGGACATGACTGGACACAATCCGGATTAATACCATCCGTTAGACCGTCTAAAATACGGACTCAAACGGATTCTTCCCGGATTGATTAAATCCGTCACACCGATCAACTTTCAGATTGTACCAGATGAAAAACAGATTTAATTTCGTACTCCTTCCGTCGGACAAATTGCAGACATTTTTGGATGGAATCCGGAGGACAAAAACCAGATCACTTCTCGGGCAAATTTGGGCTAATTTGGGAATCCAAAACTTGTCCGAAGTTTTTAGCAGGACACGGTACTTGTTTTTACGGCGCCTAAGAGCCACAGCCAATCATGACCGGAGCCATATGTGCCTCAGTTGCTCTCGGGTTGGACACTTCTGCTCCACATGATAGCTCCTATTCCGACGCGTCTTAACCTTTAAGTGCATGGCAATCTTCTATCCATTGCGTTATACAGATCAGAAATTAAAACGCGTCGCACACACGGGAGCCGGGGATGATGCTACCTTAGCAAAATCTTTTACCTAGTCCGAACCGGCAACAAAAATAAACTGGCAGGAAAAAGTGTGGATAGGCAAGCACCAATCGCATGCATCGTCGATTTTAGCTTCTCCAAGCGATAAAATTTGATTAGTGCAGCTTTACTTCTACTTCTCCTGCATACTGTGACGTTTGTTACCGGGAATCCCTATCTCTCCCCCCCCCCCTCCCCATCACCATAAAATTCCTTGTATATTATTTCTTTATATCTGTCGTAACTTATAAAATTTCAAAAATCTTGTGAAATATGGGAGTCAAACCTCAAAAAAGATGGTCTCCTTCAAAATTAGGGAAACCCGTTCAATATGACTTTGCCTGAAATGGTCATTGCACTATTTGGCACAGATTCAAATTTTTCCAAGAAAATGACCGATAAATATTGGAGCAAACCGATTCAGTCATCAATTCATGAATCTGCAAATGTCAAATACGCAATTCACACAGACGTCATTTCAATGGATTCTTTTTTTCTGGAAAACTCATGTTTATATCGGTCTCCTTAATACGCCTTAATTTATCCAATATTTTATTAAATGTGTTTGTCCAATAGGCTATGTAAGTAGCTCTGGTGGCGCCACCTAGCGGCTTGATCCTCAAAAAGAAGGGTATCGCGCGATGGCCGGCAACATGGGCTTTACTATGCACAGCGCAATAATTCCAACATTAAGGGCAGGCGCGGCGGAAGAACTGTTGTATGTGTTGAGCACACAACACATGGGACTTCACCATATGTTGAAAACAACACACGAGATCTACTGTTCCCATTTAAGGTCCTCGGAAAATTTCTGACGTACGATTGCCCTGCACTCTTGCATGGAAAATACCTGGAACATTATATAAGCGCGTTCCATAGAAACATTTGAAAAATCGCGGCGTTTATCGCGCGGTACAGTCTCTATCTGCCAACTACTGACAGCAACTAACAGTGTCAACACAATTCTGTGTTGTTTTGTCCTTTTCGCACTTGCGAAAACACTCCTATCTGAACTACAAAACGAACTGCTGTCTTTGCAAAAAGTTGAATGTTCCTACAGTGCAATAAAAAATGTTAATCTTCCTATAAAACATTACATCAATATAACATGTACAGTTGCACAGGGAGCAACTTTTTTATATTCAAACACATAATTGAATTTTTCATGACATTACACAGTAAATTCGAATTTTTGTGAGATTAAAGCTTTGTAAAGGCATGCAGAGTACAATTTTTTGAAACCTTACAAAAAGCTCCCCCCTCCTTATCATCCTTCCCCCACTTCCAAGCACAACACATGGAATAAAGCTGTTCCGCCACGCGTGCCTGTGGTGGTTGTTTAACCAATGTTTTATATATCTTACACTTAATATAAAGATCTATCGCCGCTGTCATGCAGTTTAGTCGTAATACGTATCTCATACGTATATAATACGTATGTTACGTATATATACGTATTGGATATTCATAGGTATATTACGTATGTTACTGCACGAACACGTCATCAATCTAATGACTCATAGATCCAGTATTGATTGATTAGGTTATTTAATTGAGTAATTTAATGCAGAATCGTCCAGTTGAGATTGCCATAATCTATTTCATTTGCAGAAGAAATTCATACAAACTTGACTTTTTTTTATTGAAATATACTTTTGAAATTTTTATTTTCAGATGTATATTTCTTCTTGATATTGGGATATTGGGACAGAACTATCTTACACTAGTATCACTTATATAAGAATATCAATGAATAAACAATATTTTATATAATTTGAATAGAGGTACATATAAGAAGCTTCTGTTTTCTTTTCGTACTGGAAAAGTCACGATAAAAGTTTTATAACGATTTCATGTATCGGAGAAACAGATTTGATATTTTGTAATAAATCTTACGAATGAAAATTATCTTCACTACGGCACTTGTGTAAAAAACATGTTCCGATATGTGACCTTCGTATGTTTGTAAACAGTACAGTTGAAAATATCACTTGGAAGTCATAATAAAGTTATCCATATGAATGTTAAAATACCTCTGAATATAATCTCTGTTCCCTAAATGAAATATTCTGATTCCAAAAATCGCATTTTCAAATTAATTCAAATCAAAGAACTCCTGCTTCATTTTCCGAAAATAATATAGTACTTTTGTCCTAAGATCATCATGGACTATGTATATTACAAGAATTGTTATTTACTTATTTGTTATATTTACAATATTTAACACTCTAATCCTTATCATATTTTTATTACAAAAAAGATGATTTCATATAGATGCTATGAAAAGAAAAATTTTTTTTCGAGACTCCTTCTTTGTATGTTGTTCAGTTTGGCCGGGAAACGAAATTTCTTAATTGATTAAAAGCATAATCATGATTCAGCATAGTTATTCTGCAAAACAAAATTTGGTCCAATAACATTTTTCACGATTGAACAAAAAAATTGATAAGAATAAGAATGTTGGAAAAAAAATTTCTGTTGAAAAGTTAGAACCAAATCACATTTGATGAAAAAGTTTTCAATGGAAATATTTCTCCCTAGATATATTTTATATTGATATTCCTTCTTCCTTTGATTTTAACCTTAGAGAGTTCGCTTGGCTGCTTAAGATTTCGCAAATTTTTTTTGTTATTTCCGTATTTGAAAACTACCAATTCTAGGCCAACGAGTTCTTGCATTTTTGAAAAGGATTCAGAATCGAGCGTACGTATTGTAGAATGAATCAAGGGCGTGGACTCAGCCAGTCTTCTAGGCAAGAGAGAGGTAACGGTTTGGTATGGACCGAGTTGATTAGACAAATAATTTTAAAATTAATTTCCGTCCAATCAACTCGACCCGAAGCAGCGCGTTACTTACTCTCTTTCTCACTAGACAGGCTGAGTCCACGCGCAAAGGTTGTTCTGCAATCCATACGCTCAATTTCTTTGGGAATGAGGCTTGAATTCAAATGGAAAGCATTTTTGAAGATATCGTCAAGCGAAAAATACAAAAAAAATGTTATTTCTCTACAAACAATGGTGTGGTATAACCACTTTACTGATATTAAGAAAATACTGTTCATATCAAATTGAGCAAACGGGAATATTTAGTCCCAATAATCATGATGCCACTTTTCTTGCAATTTTTCTAATTGTCATCTCGTGAAATTTCGTTTGATGCCATCAAATAGTATAAATGAAAAGGTTGGTATCGAATCGTATCCATTTTAGCATATTTTTCCTAAATATGCGAATCATAGCAAAGTGAATTGATTATTACAACCTTTAAAGACATTCAGGGCTCATATTTGAGGCAGAAAATGATTGATTCTTTAAACACTCTGGGAGAGTCGCGACTTTTTCAGAAAAGGTAATAAAATGACTAGTCGTGACAAAGTATTAATCCAATATTAACTCATCCCTTCTTCGCTGAAAATCTGCCAACAAGACATTGGTATATAAGGCGCAGCAAAGCGGCTGGAAATACTACTGTGGATCTGAATTTTGAAGATTTAAAGAAGCACGCCAGATTCAGGATGAAACCACTGTTTCCAACAAGACTCCGCCATTCTTGGGAGTATGCTCTTGTAGCCCTTGTTATCTTTCAACTCGTAGAATTTGTCTACAACGAACATTCTGAACGTCGCATACATTATTGCACGAAGGACAAACTTGAAAACGCTGTTAAGGAAAAATGTGGCTCCGATGGCTACAGTCTTCATCTAAATGACCGACCTATCCTCGCTTCATCTTGCTGCTCTCCTGGTTGCACTCAATCGGATCTTGGGGCGTTCTGCAATGTCCATTAAGGTGAGTCATTATGCGTTTTTCAAAAACTTGGTTTTCCATCATCAGCCCTGATCAAATCAACTGTCTGATTAGTCAAAGATGTCAGGGGCCTATAACTATGTTCGTGATTATTCTTTCCATTATTGCTATTATTTTGCGATTCTTGAATTCCGCCTGTATGTTTTTTTTCTTGTCAAGAAGAATAGAGAGAGAGAGAGAGAGAGAGAGAGAGAGAGAGGTTTTACAACTTCTATTTCTTAATGCCTATGTCTTAGGCTAGTAGTCGAGTACGCTTCTCAGCTAAGTTCCTAGGAACTTGTCCGAGCGTCGCTGAATAGACAACGTACCCGCTCTCCCTCTTCGTAAGGCTATCAGTCTGATCAGATCAGGAAGTTGTCCCAACGCTTCATCGATCCCTCTAATGGTTAGAAGCATTTTACACAAATCTGAAAGATTATTCGTTCATTTTAAATGATACTTTTAAATGATTTATTACTGCTCCAAAATTTTGTTCATTCTGACCAACTCTAATTCATAAAAATAAATTCAAACTGCAGAAGACTTCCGTTCAGCTGAACTCGGGAGAAATTCCCACCACTGTCCCTCTCCGCATGGGTGTTTCTAGAGGTGACTTCTTATTGGTTGCTACCTTCAGTTGCCGTGTCTACTCGAGAGTAGTGGGGGAGCGTGGCAGCGTTCAGGTAAATGGAAGTTCAGCTAAACGAGAGTTCAACTAAACGAGAGTTCAGCTAAACGGAAGTCTTCTGTAATGTTCTAAAATGTCGCTCAACATTAGAGAGATCGGCCAAGCGTTAGGAGAACTTCCTGATCTGATCAGGCCGTTAGCCGAACGATGAGGTCGAGCAGGTACGTTAGTCTATTAAGCGACGCTTAATAGAAGAAGCCTATTCGGCTACTAGCCTACGACACATACACCATTTCTAAGGATTCCACATTAAAATAAGCAATTTACTCTATTGTAATAAGTTCAGTCGATATTAGGATAAATTTGCAAATTTGTAGTTTACTTTCGAAAATGGGCACAACAGATGTTTTGTCCCATGTTTTTGGTGCACAAACCAATCATCGAATTTAGAATATACACTTCTAAAATCCATTTTATCTTGTCATTAGGATTGGCTCTTCAGGAACGACGGACTGACCAGAAAATTTCTCCTGAGATTACACTCGCATGGCAAGGAAACTCTTCAAAGACTACATTTACATCTGATCAGAAAAGATAGTAATTCAACCTCAATAGCACATATGCAAGTTACTAAATTGTTTGAAAGCACATCAAAGAATCTACATTTTTATGTATCTGAACTCTAACTGAAATACAAATTTTGAAATATACCAGTTCAAATCACAGTCATTTTTCACATATCTCGCGAATTTTGAATTGTTTCTAACAATTCCGGATAAAATTACTTAGACTAATCTAGATTTGGTTTAGTCTAGATTTGTCTCGCCTTGAATTAGACTCTAGAAGGCTATGTCTTGCTCGTGACCATGGCCGTGGCCTAGCAGTCGGGAAACCTTATCGCCGGAAAAACTACAATCTCCTTGAGTAGAATTTTGTGACGATATTTTACATTTCATACGACGCGTCGTATAAAAAATTGTGCATTTCAAATATCGAACGAACTGTAGGCAATAGGCAGGGCCCGGATTTACAGTAGAGGTCGCCCTAGGCAGGAAAAAATTTTCGCCCCTGCGTAGTATAACCAATTCATAATTGAAATCGGAAACGGAACTAATTGATTTTAACAATTTTGGAAACATACAACATACTCTTTCAATCGAAATGTAAAATTCTGTCAAGTTTGACTTAACTTATTATGATTTTATCATTGATTCACGATTTGAGCTTTCAAATTACCCTCATTACAGCGAAAATAACATATAAAATAGTAGTTAGTCCTAATAAAAAAAATTGACCAACATCGAATTCTTTTTGTTGTAACGAAAGAGGTTGAAAAATAGGAAGTTTGCCTTATATCCCCTTTTTGAATCTCCTTTACAACCCCAAGTGAGAAATCTAACCAACTCAAATAAAAACCACTACTTTTTCTGCATTGATGATAAAAGGAACGCTCGATTCGTGCATGAATGATAGAAAAGCAATGATTACCTTGCCTTTTTTTTTCTCTTATCCTACCTTATTTTTAATATATGCATATATACATATATACAAATATACATATAAAATTCTTATCATAACGTAACGTGACGTGACGGCGTGACTGAAAGACGACATGCGAGCGAGCAAGTAAACGACTTGTGATCGAGTGTCTGAGCGTCTTTAGCGTACGAGCGAGAGAGGAAGAGCGCAGACTCATTTCATTCTACTAATTTCTACTTATTCTTACTGTACAATTTTACCTACCTTATTTTGTCATGTAACTTCTGTTTCCTTTTTCATTCACTTCTCTTCCACCTCAACTTCTTCCATTACACATTCATTCTTTGATTGTATCTCATTCGTTCCTCTAGCTCCCTTCAATTCCCCCATCCACTCCCTCCTGTCCGTCCTTTCCCAGAATCCTTCCTACGTTGTCTTGCCAGCTTCCTCCATCTTCAATTCCAATCATACATCCTTCCCATACATGTTCCCATGTTTCTTATTCCCATTCACATATTCTGCACTTTCTTTTTTCCTTTTCTTCCCAGTACATCCCCTCCCTGACCTCATTCCCCAATCCAAATCTTGCTATCCATCTCTTTTCTCCCTAACCCTTTTCCAAATACTTTGTTAGTCCTTTCTTTTTAATAACTTATACCACTTATTGTATTTCGATTCCTTTATCTTTCCTATCTTTCTATTAACTGACTTTCCTTATCTTTTTCTTCTAATTCTTCAAAGTTTACTCCAATTTCCTCTCCTATAAGTCTATGTGTAAGAAGGTCCCTTCTTTCTTCTTTCCACTTTGTTAACATTCCCTTCTCCCATTTTTATATCCCCTTAAGCTTCTCTTTTGATTGCATTTTTCCTTCTATTGACCGATCCCCTTTCCTGTTCTTTCACCTTTACTTCTTTTTTACCCGTATCTTTGATACTCTCATCCCTTTACTCCCTCATACTCCCCTATATTTCCGCTTACGATAAACCATCCCATTTCTTCTAAGCACTTTACCAAATCCTTCCCTCCCTCATTTAGTACCTTGTCATTTGATTTTCTTCTTCGCGTTTTTCCCCATTCACATCCTCCTCTATCTCCTGTTACTGCATTAAAATCTCCTCCTATTACTAGCTTAATCCACTCTCCATTTTTTTCCATCAGCTCTTTTATCTCCTTAGATTTCTCCAGCATACCTCCGTTCACATACATTCCCACTATCTTCAATCTCTCTCCTTCCATCTTCATCTCTTCTACCAACAATCCATCGATTTCCTCCTTCATTACTCTCCTATCGTACCCTGCTCGATATTCCTTCCTTATTCTCATCACCATTCCTCCTATTGCTCCGCCTTTCCTGTTCCTCCTCCTTGCATTTTGAATCTGCCAATCTGCCATTATCTAATAAATTCTCTATCTTTCCTCTCTAATCCTGCTACATTCTAGTAACATATTTTCCATTCACCCCTCTCTTCCTTTCCTTTTTCTTTTTGCTTTCTACTATTTCTCATTCCCGCCCTTTCCCTTTCTTTCTCTTCCAATCCCCTGACGCCGCACTTTTCACCAACTGTCCTGCCTCTTTATCCCAATCCTACCAAATATCTCGTATTCTTATTTCCCCATACTTCACCGAAGTTTCGTTTCCGTTCCTCTTCTCCTCTTTCGCTATTATCCTTAACTTATACTGACACTTGTGAATAAACCAGTACTGCTTGCAGGATTTTTCTCCAAACTTATTAGAACATTGTTGTTATTGATCTCTCGACTTTCTAGGAGAATTTCATGTATAACAAATAAGTCAAGTGTGTTAACATTCGCAGAAAAAAGTCTTATCTTGATACGATACACAAGCGGGTGATGCGGTGCGAACGGCCATTTTGATAGTAATACACTCACCGCCTAGACGGGGGCCAGTATTGGGGATTGTGGTCCTAACGCGATAGAAATTAGAAATCCAGTTCGAACCAGATTTGAAGCGACGACTTACTAGGTGAAGGTAAACACCTAGGACCGTCTGTATAGTCTCGTGAATACGTGCGTCGCAAGTCTCCAAGTAATTAACTTTTATACTACGTAATACGGTCCTGCCTTTTCAAGGCTGATGGGCTGTCGTGCTGCATCATGCGAGAGTCGGCGGGAGGGACATAATCAAGCATGAACAGCCGAGAAACCGGCGCCAACCCAAAAGGCGCCCGTCCAAGCGGTAAGTTTATGTAGAAATCCTGTATATTTTATGTTCATAGCTCGGTCCATAGTTTTGGACGCTAATTATTTCTAAAAAATAACCCCTTTTCGGAAATAATTGATTGAAGATTAACACCAATATCTGATTTTACTGAAATTGTTCGTTTGTTTGTTAGAAAATTCTCTCTTATTGTCAAAAAGATCCACTCAATAGTGTGTGCTGGATTCCCCGACAGGTAGGATAAGTTGACGCACGTGGACTTTTTCAGGAGACCTAAAGATCCTGTGTTATTATTGATATAGATTCAGCTTACCTTAAAAATGAAGCAAAGCTAAGATATCAATATATATTTTACGGGCAGTCGTCTTTTCGACGCCAGCTCCCACTTCAGACCTTCCCCCACTCTGGCGCTCTGCGGTGTCGAAACTCCCTTCCGCGCTGCTGCTACTGCTGGCGGTAAACGAAAATCGTCGCCAATGCTGTGACGTCAGTTGGCAAGATGGCCGCACGCCGAGGCACACTGGGGATATAGCGATAATTTCGT
>WSXT02096294.1:0-11572 GCA_011762715.2 Neuroterus valhalla
TACCCCCCCCCCCCTTCCCCGCTTTCCCCATTTCTCAAATTTTTTCCCCCCCCCCCCCCCAGCACTGGACGTCTTTTATGGATGACCCCAAACTTCAGTTTTATTGCTAATATGGTCTACTTACCAAAAATGTTTATTTTAATTCATTTTTAGGGTGATCGTTTTTTTCTTCAGAACGGTGACCTTTTATGTAATTTTCTAAATTCTCAAGTTCTTCTTGCCCAGTTTGTAATTTTTTTTTCTTTCTTCAGAAATTGATCAGAAAAACGAAGAAAGGCAAAAACTCGTCGAGCTATTCTGACTTAAAGAAAAAATTTAAACACGTTTTTATTAGACTGACAACTCCTTTCAGAGGAATTTTCATGATTGATATGTAAAATATTGTCAACTTATCATAAAATCAGAACAATAAATGCTAGAACAGTAAGAAAGAATGGAATTTTGTTACTTTCGACACACAAATCCATCCTGGTTTAATTTTTTTTTTTTTTTGGAAGTTGCCTATACATGCATTGCTTATCAATGCCAAACAATTCAGGGAACAAAAGGTAGAAGTTTCAAGAAAATTTTTTGTTTTCATTTTTCAAAAAATTGAAAAAGCTCTTAAGATTTTTTATTCTTTCGTCGTTTTTCTGATCAATTTCGCATATATGTAAAGAACTTGAGAAACTCTACAGAAGAAACTTAAAAATATAAAAAATTTCAAAAAGAGTGAGGATTCAACACAGGAGTAGAAGACTGTATAAATACCTATCGTTCCTAAAATTTTAGGAAAAAAAAGGTTCCAATAGAACGTGAAAGACTTGAATATCTCGAAAACTGCAGAAATTTTACGGTTTCAATCTAAAGTTTGCAAGAAGCTAATTTTCTACCAGAAAATGTAGAAATGTAGTATTTAAATTTAATATAATACGTGCCTCTTATTATCTATACCTACACAAAAACATATTTCTTTGACAATGATTCAAGTATCTACGGAAAACAATCAAATTCAATTACAGTGAGAATTGAATTTTCCTTCACAAACACTGAAAAAAAAGTTTCTTTCCACCTACAAGATTTTTCCTTCCCCTAATGAAACTGGTATTTTAGTTATAAAAAAACCAAAGTTTTTCCTCTCACTAATAAGTAAGCTGATTTAAAAAAAACTCAGGTTTCTTCACTGCAAAATACCAAAAAAAAAAATATGGCTGACTTAACCTCACTTGGTTCACACAGATTGAAGTGATAATTATTTTACATTATTACCGGCCTTTTTTATTATGACTTATATATCAAAAATTGAATTGATAATTAAGTTATTAGAAAATTCAACTTTCAGTTGCTTTCAACGGCTTGATTTATATTTAATTTTATTACAATAAATTTGTACGTTGAATAACCCATTAAAAACTTGCAAATTGTTGCTATTTTAAATGTTTTCATAGAGGGGAAATCAGACAATTCGTGGCATCACCGTTGTTGTTGCTATGGTAACGACACATTAGCCTTAAGCTATGGAGAAAACTTCGGTATTCTCAGGTGTAAAATATCAGGTTTTTATTATTCAGAAACTTATACGGGATATTATAAAAACTCGGATAAAAATATTTTGCAATCTTGGAAGAAAAAAACTCTTCTCTCAGTGAAGGTGTATCCAGAGGAATTCAAAAATAGATGTACGCTCTAATTCAGTACCAATTTTTATCTCCTAAATTTTTCCAATAATTAAAGTTTCATGAAACTATGAAAGCTGAATGAGTGTTAAAACAAACCAAATGACTTTTCTATACCAAAGCTCATGAGTTTTAGTGAAAAATTTTCCATGTATTCTATAACACATCTTCCACCGCAATTACAAGAACATTAGTGGTTTAGACCTGTACATACGTAAAAGTAACATAAATTTTTTTGACGCACCCTAATGAAAACCATACCAAAGTAGGTCAATGAACGACCTTTCAGAACCACCCTATCAACTTCACGGTCTAATAAAAGGGCCAGATTATCCCAAAAGTCGAAGAGTCCTTTAAAAATAAACTATATGAATGACAGAAAGGGATATAGCTTGGAAAGCTCGTGC
Source organism: Neuroterus valhalla (assembly GCA_011762715.2). Classification (NCBI taxonomy): domain Eukaryota; kingdom Metazoa; phylum Arthropoda; class Insecta; order Hymenoptera; family Cynipidae; genus Neuroterus; species Neuroterus valhalla. Next base: position 2,063 of record WSXT02096294.1, read on the forward strand.
CCGTGCTGGGTTCACTATGCATTTAATCCCAGTACTAAAAAGTAGTAGTCTCAATGTGGAAGCGGTACTAATAAACGACTTCCTTAGGAAGCCCAGGATTAGGAGATTAGGATGGTTGGAACCCGACTCCAAGATCCCAGATCCACACAGCCGCACACGCAGTCTAAGCTCACAGGTGATTTTGCCACGCGGTCGTTCTTCAACCCCTGACATTGTAACGTCATTCCATTTGGGGGATCTTTCCTCCAGTAATTATTAGTTACAGGATCATTGAGGGCGATCCTGCCTAAAAAGCGGTTTATGGCTCACCCAGATGCATGATATACCTTCCCTTCCCTTTTCTTCCCTTTCAAGAAATAATGACCTTTCCTTCCTGAGAGCATATTAAATAATTTGGAAAATCTTCCCTCCGCAGTCTTCAGTTTAAAAATAAGGTCCATCCTAGTTTCTACGAATTTATGGGGATTTTAGTATACGAGTGTGGAGTCTTGTTCCGAGGGATTAAATGGTATTTAGGGTCTTCAGGAGTGATATAACTGACACGCGACTATTCAGTTCGGATATTTTATCTCTCGGGTCTTCGACATTTGACATGCCTGATGTACAACATGTGTGTTACTTTTTTTGAAGGTAGTGATTATCATTTCATGGGAGTTAACTTATCTAGCTTGAAGAGCGATTAGGTTTTGACGATTGTGTAAGAAATTATGCAATTCCTTCAAAGTTTATGCGAACCTCTGAATTTGGATTCGTTCTAATTTTGGATAACAGGTCAAGCGTTGATTCTTGTGATCTGAGTATAATGAAGTACCAAGTTGTATGTCAACTGTATTAATTACCAATGTATGAATGTCAAAATGAAAAGATCCATTAATAGCTTCTCTTTAATGGGAAACCTGAACTTTTTGCGAAAAAGGAAATCCTGACAGAAATCAGGAGTCATTTTGACACAAGAAGGAGTTATTTCAGAGGAAACAATGAACCTTTTTTTGGAGAAAAACGAATGAATAATCACATGTCTTCAAACAAGGTGATACTTATTCAACATATTTTGTTTCATATTTTTATTATGACAGAAATACACAGAAAAAAATCAAGGTCTTACTTCAGTCGTTGACGCGGCAACTTTATGCAATTTTCTTCTGCTGAACAAATCAAAAGAAGTCCTCTTTGCAACACCCACTCCAAAAGAAGACGTTTTCGATGAAACTGAAGTTTTCGACGTTTATGGTAAACGAAAAAATCAAAAATGTCCTTACCTAAAATCTTAAACATGAATTTTGTAGATTCTGATGGTAAATAATTGCAAAAAAAACGTTTCACCCCCATGTCTCCCGGAGAAAGCCGTCATTTTCAACCCCCAAAAATATAAAGAATCGGAAAAACAATTCTAAAATGTTTTCAAAGTTTCTTACCTAAAATCTTAAACATGGATTTTGTAGATTTTGATGATAAATAACTGAAAAAAAAGTTTCATTCCCATATCTGCCCGGGAAGACCGTAATTTTCAACCCCGAAAAATATGAAAAATCATGAAAAGAATTCTAAAATAAATTCAAAGTTATTACCCAAAATCTTATATACGGATTTTGTAGATTTTGATGGTAAATAATTGCAAAGAAAGTTTAACCCCCATGTCTCCAGAAGAAGGTCGCTACTTCAACCCCCAAAAATATAAAGAATCGGGAAAAAATTCTAAAATATTTTCAAAGTTATAACTCAAAATCTATGGATTTTGTAGATTTTGATGGTGAATAATTAAAAAAAAAAGTTTCACCCCCATGTCTCCCGGAGGAGGCCGTTATTTTCAACCCACAGAAATATAAAAAATCGGGGAAAAAATTCTGAAATGCTTTCAAAGTTTCTTAACTGAAACCTCACACATGGATTTTTTAAATTTTGATGGTAGATAATTGCAAGAAAAGTTTCATCTCCCCGTCTGCCGGGGAAGGACGTCATTTTCAACCCCCAAAAATATAAAAAATCGGAAAAAAACTCTAAAATGTTTTCAAAGGTTCTTACCTAAAATGTTAAACATGGATTTTGTAGAATTTGATGGTAAATAACTGTGAACAAAGTTTCATCTCCCCAGCTTCTGGGGAAAGCAGTCGATTTCAACCCCAAAATGTCAAAAATCGATTAAAAATTACAAAATGTTTCCGAAGTTTCTTACCTAAAATTTTAAATATGGATTTTGTAGATTTTGATGGAAGATAATTGCAAAAAAGGTTTCATCCCCTTATCCGCCGGGTAGGCCGTCGTTTTTAACCCCCAAAAATACAAAAAATTGATTGAAAATTCTCTAATGTTTTCAAAGCTTCTCATGTGAAATTTTGAACATGGATTTTGTAGATTTTGATGGTAGATAATTGCAAAAAAAGGTTCATCTCCCCAGCTGTCGGGGAAAGCAGTCGATTTCAACCCCTAAATTTAAAAAATCGATTAAAGATTCTCAACTGTTTTCAAAGTTTCTCACCTAAAATCTTAAACATGGATTTTGTAGATTTGGATGGTAGATAATTGCAAGAAAAGTTTCATCCCCCCATCTGCCGGGGAAGGACGTCATTTTCAACCCCAAAAATATAAAAAATCGGGAAAAAAATCCTAAAACGTTTTCAAATCTTCTTACCTGAAATCTTAAACATGGATTTTGTAGATTTTGAGGGTAGATAACTGCAAAAAAAGTTTCATCTCCCCAACTGCCGGGGAAAGCAGTTATTTTCAACCCCTAATTATTAACTATTTTCCCCGACAGCTATGGGGTTAAAACTTTTTTTGCAGTTTTTCACCATGAAAATCTAAAAAATTCATGTTTAGAATATTAGGTAGGAAGCATTGAACTCGTTTTAGAATTTTTTAAAAATATTTTTGATATTTTTGGGGGTTGAAAATTAAAGCTTTCCCGGGCAGATAAATAAAACTTTTTTTACAGTTATTCGGTGTGAATACTACTTTGCTAATTGAGAGCAAATTAGTGTATCAGCTGTGACAGTGGGGCAGTGGGTGACTAAAGATAGTCAGACAGCTGGTGCTCCAAAATCTGTTTTGCGGCTTATATGAAAGTTGATTAAATCAAAGAGAACAAGTATGCTCTCGAGTAGTCAGTTGGTCTCGACAACTAAGCTGAGTCATTAATTTTGTACACACTCCGTATGGTTGAGGGTTCGATTCCTGCCTCGTACTCTGGGCAGTTGAAGTAAAGGAGAGGTTAGTAAATGTTGAGGAAAGTCTCAAGTTTGGGTGAAAATCCGATTTAAAATGAACCCAGCTTTTTCCTGTATACCCAACACACCCGGTCACCAAAAAATCCTATTTTGTATTATGAACTCCCAACAATAAAAAAAAAACTAATTCCGAGAATCTAAAAAAAGGAATTGACATTAAGTGTCCCATCTAAAAGATTAGTTTTTCCCACACTTTTCTCATCTTCGAAACGAAATTATTCCGGGAAGGAAAATATACACCTTATTTTCGATACCCTGATTTCAATTTCAAGGGAAGACAGAGACTAGAGTCATGAATTAGTGAGGGAAAGAAGGGCTAGATAGAGAGGGGGATGGTTTTTCCGGAGAGCGTGCCAACGTGTGAGAACGAAACTGTCAAAGACCGGGACTCAGTCTGGAATACGACACCCGGTGTTTTCGAAATTATGAGTTTGGGGAGGGTCAGCGCCAAGCAGTCTGTGTATGCATGCACGTTTTTCGCCGATCTTCCTCGGTTTTCCGAAATACCACCCTCGTCACGGCGCAGCGTGTAAACCCCACAGCCGTCTACGGGGGTTGGTCTCGGGTTGTGTATCCCTTCCATGTGGTCCTTATGTCAAGTTCAAACTAAACAAATTGCCTAGTAAAAGAAATCCCCACAACCTAACTTCGTGCTGTCCCGTCATCATGAATTTACATATACATACTTTCTCAATAGGATTTCCTGAAAAACAGCTGAAGCTTCTGCTTTCTCCCTTTTAGTACCAAATGATTTGATTGTCAAAATTATTAGGGTTAAAATACTAGCAATTTTGTTGAAATTTAATTTTATGGGTGATGGCTTGGATACTTTTTGTTCTTAATTCCTTCTTGTTTTATTCGAAATAAATTTTCAACTCATAATTTGACTGTTCCATTATTGCTTAAAAGCGCGGATAGTTTTTAATTAATAGTTATTAATTTTATCTGTTAAGGAACCACCCCTTCGGTTAAAAATTCAACCTATTTTGTTGTAAATCGTTCTTCCGGGTCACAATAAAAATCAAAATGAACTGTTTCAATTCCAAATTTAACTATTCTAATGTTGATTGGAAATCCATCATTATAAGATAACGGGTCGACTGTTTTCTACAGAGTTCATCTTTCTGGTTGAGAAATTCATCTCTTTGGTAGAAAGTTGATCTTATTTGATTGCAAATGCAACTGTTTGGTTAGAAATTATTCATTTCTGGTTGAAGAATCGATTTCTGTTTTGACAACTTGATATATTATTTCGTGAAAAATTCGAATCTTTTGTCGAACCTTTTTTTTCGTACAGAAAATCCGGTCAATTCAATTGAGAATTCAAGTGGTCTCTAAAAAGAACTTTCTCTTGGCTTGAGGTTCAACTTTACTTGGTTCAACATGCAATTGTTTTTGTTGGAGTTCAACAGTTAAATGGAAACTCATCATTGTAGGTTGAACATTCATGGATTTAAACAAAAGTTTTCAATTTTTTATGAAAATTCAACTGTTTCTTCGAAAATTTGTCTCTCTTCTTTGAAAATTTACTTTGTTTAGTGGGAAAGTTGTTTGTTGCAAACTCATATTTCTTGGTTGAAAACTTAATTTTTTTCGAATAAATTAGTTATTTTCTCAAGAAGATTCAATTATGTGTTTAAAAATTCAACATTTCGTCTTCGAAGTTTTATCTTCTTTTTTTTTTGTTGAGAATTCGATCATTTTGTTTGAAACTCATCTTCGCAGGTTTAAAATCAAATTTTTAAAATACAACAGCTTTTGATGAAAATCCAATATTTTCTGTTGAAAAATCCTACAGTTTGTTTAAAAAACTCACTAATAAAGCTTCGAAATTCAATTATTTGTCCATTTTCTTGCAAATTCAACTAAAAATAGTTAGTTGTAAACGAGCCTGTTTGGTTCATAATTTTCTTTTTTTTCAAATTCAACTATTAACTTGAAAATTCTATTATTTTGTTTAAAATTCAACTTTTTTGTTGAAAAGTCATCTTCTGTGAGTGCGTTGTTGAAAATTCGGCTTTTTGGATCCAAAATTCAAGTGTCTTCCGAAAAATTCATATTTTAAGGTTCAGTGAATTTCTCATATTCGGCTGTTGGTTAGAAGTTAATTTCCTCGTTTGTTGGGATATCTACTATTTGGTGAAAATCACCTACCTTGGTTAAAAATAAATTTTCTTTGGGTTGAAATTTCACTGTTTCCTGAAATACGCGACTTCTTAGCTTGCGAAAGCAACTCTTTGATCAAAAAAAAAAAAAAAATCGAAGGGGTTCTCTAGGAAACAGTTAAACTTCGAACTGGAAACAATTTTATAATATTTTCCCGTAGAATATCAATCTTTTGGTATTTTTCATTTTAAATGAAAATATTTTTAGGTTAAAATATCGACTATTATATTTTTTGTTTGAAATTCATCTTTCTTGGTTGAGAATTCAATAGTCTACTAATAAATTTATTTCTTTTCTGTGGAAGATCCAACTATATGTTTAGAAATGCAACCATTTGTGATGAAAAAATTATATTTTGTGTTTGAAAATTTGATTATTTGGTTGAAACATCATTTCCGTAGATTTTAAATTAAATTTTTTGTTTGAAAAACAACAGTTTTTGGTTGAAGCCTTATGTTTTCGGTTAAAAAATCCTACTATTTGTCCAAAAATTAATCTTTGAAGGTTCAAAATTCTATCATCTATTCTATCATCTATCAGGTTGAGATAACTCAACTTCTTGGCTGTTGGTCAAAATAAAGTTTGTTTGTTTATTAAAAACAACTATTTTGCTAAAAATCATCTACCTTGGTTGAAAATTCATATTTTTGGGTTAACAGTCATCTGATTTCTGGAACATTCGACTTCTGAGCTTGCGAACTCAACTCATTCGTTAAAAATTGAAAAATTCGAAAAAATTTCAAAGAGTTCTGTAGAATACACTTCAATTTTTATCTGAAAACGATTGCGTTAAATTTATTCCAGTAAAAGAATCATTTTTTCTCGGTTGAGGAATTAAAAATTTCGTTGGAAAAGTTTCTTTTTTATTTAAATATTCAACTGTTTTTTATTCGAATTGAAAATGTTTTCTGGTTGAAGTATCAATCGTCATTTTTGCTGAGAATTCATCTCTTTCTCTACATGTTTTGTGTTTTATTTCAGGCATTTATGGAAAGGAATCGTAGAAATAATTTTTACCTAAAGAGGGTTCAAGCTTTGTCTGTTCTGTACAGAAAAAAAAAGATGTTCAAAACAGTGTGCCGTAGTTTTTGAACGACCTCTCAGAGGAATTGAAAAGAATAAAAATAATTCAGAAATAGACGTACCTGCATTCAGCAGTAGGTAGCCCCTTATAAAATTATTATGTTTCAGATTCAGACTAAAGGTTTTTAAATGACCGGGCCATTCCATTTTTAGAGCTGTAAATTATTCAATAGTATGGATTCACTTTTGTTCTAGAAACTAAATTATAATAAGGTAAAATATATTATAATAATCGAATAATGATTCTAATAAATATTTCATTTATGAGCAAGAGATTATCAATAAATAAAGAAAACGAAATTTTAATTTCTTATTTTCATTTGATTGTGAAATAATTGTCTGTGTTTTGTGCATTGTTAGAAATGTTTTGACGACACTGATTACACTTAACGGCAGTGGAAGCACGTGATGCATACGAGTACTGTGGTCAGAGATCAGCGAGATCAGTAAGGATTAGATAGGATTCGTTCGGTACACGTCACCACTGTTGGAAGATGAATCTGGCAATTTTTAAATGTCACTGACCGATTCTCGTAGTATGTTCAGGAATGTTCATTCAGGCTGATACAATTCTGGTACCAATATCGTATTTTTCAAGTATTCCATTCTTTTATTGGTTAAAAGAAAAAAAAAACATTTCTCGTTTGTTCCCAACGTTCACCGAATATCACCATACAAGTAATAATTATTCTTAGTACATTCATCAAAAAAGGAAACGGAATTATTTAATTTTTTCAAATGTTCAAGAAAGAGTTCCCCATTTGTATTTTCACTCTCATTATAAGATGCATATGTGTATCTTTTCACAGTGACATTTACAGTTGTATTTTGAAAGGAAATTGGAGAGGAGCAATGCGTCTTTTTCGATACAAGTGATGATCTTTTCGAGTTTCTCACACTCTAGAAAAATATCATCGGGCGCTTTCTTTGCTAGGCGTGAATAAAAAACACAAAATAAACTTTCCTCTTCCTTTTCCTATAATTTTCTCTCTTAGGTAAGAGAGCCCTTGTAGAATCGAGAATCTGGAGAGACCCTCTGAGTATACAAACTATATGTATACGATCATGAACCTGTCTTGCGGCAGCTGAGATAATGGGGAGGAAATCAGTTCATTTCTATGTTGATCCTGCGGCAGGAAACCTCTGTGCTTAAGAAGTCGGTGATTGTCCGGGTAATCGGGAAAATCGAGCTGGAAAATCGGGGTCGGACTGTCTGATCAATTCATCGTCTCGGTTGCTGCACGTGCAACGACTCATGAAATTTCGTTCATACGAGACCAAAATGCCAAATTATGCCAGCAAGTTTATTCTTAGAGGAATAAACCAAAAAAGATTAGGAAAAAATAATTTTTTTAATTTAATTGATAATTTAGGATTTTTAGTTCCGAAAATGAATTTTCAAAAGGAAAAAGACGTATTTTTTACCAGGTGATTTAATAAAAAATGCAAAGGTTTAATTCGATAGTTAGATCGTCAACCAAGTTTCTACCAAATAATGAGATTTTCAACTTACGGAGGATCCATTTTTGATCAGAAATGTTAAGGTCGATTTTTCAGATACAAATTAAGTTTTTCAACCTAATGAAAGACAAACTTTCAACAAGATAGTTAAATTTTTAAACGATGGGATGAATCCTGAATAAATCAATTCTAACGGAGTTTTTCAATCCTAAAATGAAATGGTGAAATTTTCAACAACAAAAAATTGTTTTTATCGGTTGCTGCCCTTATGAAATTTCGTTCATACGAGACCAAAAATCGAAATTACGCCAACAAGTTTCTTCTTATAGAATTGAAACGGAAAGGATTAGGAAAAAATCATTTTCTTAATTGAATTGAATCAACACAAATATATTACCAATCGTCTTCATTTATCGATTTATAAAAGGTGTGAGTTTAGGACCAAATCTCTAAGATAGTAAACTAATATTTTTTTAGGAACAGAATCATATTGAATCTCACATTATTGTATTTTATGTTCTAAAAAATTCAGAGGGAATTAATATCCAAAATCTGAACCCTGTGAAATATAAGAAAAACTAAGGGAAATAGAGAGCATACTATATCTTCCGTTATAAAAATTATTTTGTTTCACAAATATACAATACACTTTTGAACAAGAAAATTGATATTTGAAAATGGTGAGATTCCAAATTTGTTGAAAGACATTTTGTCGGAAAAACCTGATAATCACTGGGAAAAATGTTAAGTTGAGTCTCTAAAGAACAAAACATGTGTTTACTATAGAAACGAAGGAGATATTTTGGTTATGTAATTAAAAAAAAAACTTTTCCGAATCAGCTAAAACGTTATTTAACAGCATAAAAGCTTAACTTTGATTGAATTAATTACATTTTTCTGAATCAACATTTCAATTAGTTTTCAACTCAAATAACTCTTCCTTCCTTGAGTCCTTATAAAAATGTAACACATGATACATTATTTAAAACAATAAAAATTCGTCCCAATTAAACAGCATATTGAATCGAGGTTCTTTAATAATGATTAGTTCGACCAATTAGCAGATCATATTTCCGAGAGGGGCTGAAAATAAAGCCGATTAAACTGTTTAAATTAAACTTTTCAAACACAACAGCTTTTGATAAAAATCCAACCTTTTTTTTTGAAAAATCCTACAGTTTATTTCAAAAACTCATTATTGAAGCTTCAAAATTCAAGTACTTGTCCATTTTGCTTGCAAGTTCAACTAAATAGTTATTTGTAAACACATGCTTGGTTGAAAATTTTCTTTTTTTTCAAATTCAACTATTGAAAATTCTATTATTTTGTTTGGAATTAAACTTTGTTGTTAAAAAGTATTCCTTCTTTGAGTGCGTTGAAAAGGACAAAACGACCAACTTGTGTTTATAGCTCTCTTAAATATGCGTTTATTTTTCCAACATTTCACGAGAAATGTGGTTTCAATTTTTCCTTTTGTTGAAATGACAATTTTCAATATAGAAGAATCTTTAGTCGACAGAGCTACATGATTATACCAGGATGTGTACCTTATACATATTCAATCTTTGAAAATGTA
>WSXT02096305.1:0-11571 GCA_011762715.2 Neuroterus valhalla
AGCAAGGGGTCGCCGAGTGAAGCTGGCGATTTCGTTCCCGATATTCAGCCCACTTTGAATGTATGAAGTTGCGCCTCTTTATTCTTACTCCCTGCTATATCCCCAGTGTGCCTCGGCGTGAGGCCATCTTGACAACTGACGTGACAGCATTGGCGACGAATTTCGTTTCCCGCCGGCATCATCAACAGCGCGGAAGGAAGTTTTGACGCCACAGAGCGCCAGAGTGGGGGAAGGTCTCAAATGGGAGCTGGCGTCAAAATATAATTACCCGATTCCTACTATACCGACATTTTCTGCAACAGCTCACGCCCACACAAATTAAGGTATCGAGTTGAAAATCTGTGAAATTAGATAAAAGGCACTGAAAAACGTTCACCTTGTCCTAAATTTCTTGGAATTGAAGCAGAATTCTTAAAAAAAAAGATAAAAAATGAACATTTCCTCCTAGTCTCTGAGATTTCGATGCACGGCAATGTTCCTTAGTGCTTTCTCATTGGGTTTCGAAAGTTTCAACTCGAAATCTGAATTCTTATAGACGTAAGTTGTTGCAAAAAACTTTCGGTAGAGAAGAAAACAGGTAACTATAGCATGGAACAGTCTTATTCCTACATAACCGACTTTTTTTCGTTGTAAAAATTTTTTCCGGAGCCATGGAACTTCTTTTGCGGATGTAATATCAGACTAAAATTTTTTGAAAAGCATGAGAAAACAAGAACCTAAATTTATGTATTTCATTTGAATCGGGATTTCACGAAAATTTATTCTTGAATAATTTTTGCGAAATTCCGACTCAAACAAAGTACATACACGTAATAATTGTCTTTTCATGCTTTTCCCAAATTTTCAGACTGATATTTCATTTGCAAAAAAAGTTCTATAGTTCAAATAGAAGTTTTGCACAGCGAATGAAAAAGGTCGGTATGTAGGAATTTGACTATTGCATATGACTTTGAGGATGAATTAGGCAGAGAAAATTTTCATACAGAAGCGTCAATCATCAATTTCATTTACTAAGAGTTACTCAGCGTACATTGAAATTATTTTTTTGTTTTTAAAAGAACAGTCCAGTATATTAACAATTCTTGAATGATAGTAATTTCACATATTAATATGAATTGTTTTTTGAGAACCTCGAAGTGAGTTGGATGTATATTAGAGAAATCACAGAAAATGGAACAGGTGAATATTGCTTCTTCACAATAATTTCTTTTGCGTATGTCTCCCTTCTCCTAAGGATGTTCTGTAAAATTTCTTGTTGTAATCTGCTACTAAGGAAAATTGTTTTTTCTACAAAAAAGACTTATTCGCAATGAGAGACCATGCACTAAATATAATCAAATCCATTTATCCTTCTATGCGGTTAATTTTCAACCTCGTTTTTTACCCAAAAGAAACAACCAAATCAGAATTTCAAGTTAAGATTTGGACTTTTTCTGCTTTCACATTTCTACAGTATTTGTGGTTTAACAAGGTATTGGAATCAGAAGATTCAGTAATGATTTTGAAATGAAATGTCTGGATCTCTAACCTTTGTTTAATTTCTTAATTAGTGATGTTATAGAAACAATGAAGGTCACATACCTATCCCTTTCCCAAGCCTCGTTGGGGCGTGAAGGCATTCCTGTGACTAGTTATAGAAATAATGTAGCTCACATACCTACCCCCTTTCCAAGTCCCGTGCGGACGTGGAGGCACCCCTGTGCCTGATTATAGGAAAAATGTAGGTCAAATACCTACTTCCTGTCCCAAGTCTCGTGGAGGCGTGAAGGCACACCTGTGACTGGTTATACAAATAATGTAGGTCACATACCTACCCCTTTGCCAAGTCTCGTGGAGGCGTGAAGGAAACCCTGTGACTGGTTATAGAAATAACGTAGGTCACATACCTACCCTACTTACCACGTCTCGTGGGGGCGTGAAAGCATCCCTGTGATTGGTTATAGAAATAATGTAAGTTACATACTTACCCCCTTTTCCAAGTCTCGTGGGGGCGTGAAAGCACCTCTGTGATTGGTTATAGAAATGATTTAGGTCACATACCTATCCCCTTTCGCAAGTCTTGTGGGGGCGTGGAGGCACTCCTGTGACTGGTTATAGAAATAATGTAGGTCACATACCTACCCCCTACCCCGAATCTCGTGGGGCGTGGAGGCACATCTGTGACTGGTTATAGAAATAATGTAGGTCACATACCTAGCCCCTTGACCACCTCTCGTTGGGGCGTGAAAGCACCCCTGTGATTGGTTATAAAAATAATGTAGGTCCCATACCTACCCCCTTTCCCAAGTCTCGTGAGGGCGTGAAAGCACTTCTGTGACTGGTTATAGAAATAATGTAGGTCACATACCTATCCCCTTTTCCGAATCTCGCGGGACGTGAAGGCACCCCTGTGACTCGTTATAGAAATAATTTAAGGTACATACCTACCCTCGTTCGCAAGAGTCGTGGGGTCGTGAAGGCACCCCTGTGACTGTTAAAAGAAATAATGTAGGTTACATACCTACCCCCATTCCCAAGTCTCATGGGGACGTGAAAGCACCCCTGTGACTGGTTAAAGAAGTATTGTTGCACACATACCTACCCCCTTTCCCGAGTCTCGTGGCGACGTGGAGGCACCCCTGTGACTAGTTATATAAATAATGTAGGTCACATACCTACACCTCTTTCCTGAATCTCGTGGGGCATGGAGGCACGTCTGCGGCTGGTTATAGAAATAATGTAGGTCATATACCTACCCCCTTTTTCACGTCTCATGGGGGCGCAAAAGCACCCCTGTGATTGGTTACAGAAATAATGTAGGTCACATACCTACCCCCTTTCCCAAGTCTCGTGAGGGCGTAAAAGCACCTCTGTGAATGGTTATAAAAATAATATAGGTCACATACCTACCCCCTTTCCCAAATCTCGTGGGGTGTAAAGGCGAATCTGTGACTAGTTATAGAGATAAAGTAGGTCACATTCCTACCCCTTTCCTAAGTCTCGTCGGAGCGTGAAGGCACCTCTGTGATAGCTTATAGAAATAATGTAGCTCACATACCAACCCCTTTTCCAAGTCTCGTGAGGACGTGAAGGCACCCCTATTCCTGGTTATAGAAAGAATGTAGGTCACATACCTACCTCCTTCACAAGTCTCGTGGAGGCCTGGAGGCAAACCTGTGACTGGTTATAGGAATAATGTAACCCACATACTTGCCCCTTTTCCCAAATCTCGTGGGGACGTGAAGGCACCCCTGTGACTGGTTATATAAATATTGTAGCACACATACCTACCCCCTTTCTCAAGTCTCGTGGGGACGTGAAGGAACCACCGTGATTAGTTATTGAAATAATGTATGTCACATACCTAACCCTCACTCCCGAATCTCGCAGGGCGTAGAGGCACATCCCCCACAGGCAGGGCCCCCAGGCCCCTCAGGAGATTCGGACAAGGGGGTAGGTATGTGACCATCATTATTTTATTACCAGTCAGGGAGTTGCATCAACGCCCCTACGAGACTTGGAAAAGGGTGTTGGTATGTGACTAACATTATTTCTATAACCAGTCACAGGGGTATCATTCCTATGATAATTTTAAATTTCGAAAATGCAAAATTTTATTCAAAAAAAAAAAAATATTCCATTGATAATTATAACAATAATAATTTAAAACTTCCAAAATGCAAAACTTTGTTCGAAAAACAATTATTCCAATAATGACCTTAAATCTTCAAAATGTAAACTTTGTTCCGAAAATAATTATTCTAACATTAATCTTAAACCTTTAAAATGCAAGACTTCCTTCTATAATATCCTTTTAATTTACACAACTTCATAATTCAATCTGCTAAAATAATTTCCGAAACTCAAGAAAATTATCAAGTAAAATATTTCGACAATCTAAAAACCTGAAAAGACAACAAAAAGAAAACAATAATAATAATAAGTCCGAAATGTTATCCCTAACTCAATATCAAATTCACTAAATGAACATTCTCCAACTAATCAAAACTGTATAACCTTTCAATTTTTCCAAAATTATATAATAATTATATAATAAAACATCTTGCCAAATGATAGGACCACTTTTGTTTTCCAAAAGAAATGGAAAACCACCCCACGTTGGGCACCAAAATGTGACGCGGCCTTCTTATTCGAAATTGATAGGGTCCCATTGGTCCCGCACAACAATAGAAATGGAACAAAAATATGCCTTACGGCATATATGCTTTCATGAAATCAATCCTAAAGCCTCAACGGCTACCTAACCCCACTGTTTAGAATAGATGAATGCCAGAAAGAGAGGAGTAGATCAGGTCATTAACTGAAAGGGAAACGACTGTCCACATTGTAAATTGTTTTATTTCTTTTGTGATCTTAAGTACAGTTTGAAATTGTTAAGTATAGTAAACGATATCATCTGTATTGTGTAGTAAACATGAAGTTTAATATTGCGGTAAACTTTGAGGTGAACTGTGCGGTAAGTTTTCTAAATTCTGCGGTAAACTTTACTAAATTCCGCGATAAACTTGACTGAATTCTGCGGTAAACTTTACTAAATTCTGCGGTAAACTTTACTAAATTCTGCGTTAAGCTTCGCTAAATTCTGCGGTAAACTTTACTAAATTCTGCGGTAAACTTCACTAGAGTATGCGGTAAACTTTGTTAAATTCAGAGGGAGAACTGCGGTAAACTTGCGGTTAACTCAGAGGTAAGAATCGCGGTAAACTTAGCGGTAAACTCAGGGTTAAAACTGCGGTAAACTTTTCTAATAACTTTTCAATGGACATAGACATATGAAACAAAGTGAGTTCTGGTAATTACAATGAACGAGAATGTTGAGCTTCCATGAAATGAGGCAGCAGGACCACGTATAAAGCACATAGTGCGTGTGAGGTTACTCAACAAAATAAATACCTGACGAAGTCTCATTCGAACACCGTTTCGTTGATCAGATAAGGAAATCTCAGAACTGCGTCAGGATCCGTGTCAACGAGTCAGGAAACCTCAGCAACATCCTCGAGTGAAACCAAAGGTGATAAGCAGAAAGTATCCAGAATAGAGCAACTAGAATATGAAGCACGGTACACGAACAAACAGTCACGGAGCACCAATGCCACTTAACGCTCAGAACACCGAGAAACCACACAAAACAATACGGATAACAGACTCATTCGAAGCACTAAGAGCTACTGGTCTGCCGATCGACCTGAGGCCTTCAAGGAATCGCCTAGTTTATCCCCCCTCTCGAACTACCGGTAGCAATGATGCGAGCGAAGGTCAGGGTCTGCGTGTACGATGCTGACGAAGTCAACAGTCGTTTCAGTAGCAATCAAAATTTTTATAATGGATTTGTGATTTGGTCGAAATTCTTGGAACAGTTAAGGAATAGAGCCATGGTGAATCCGATAACAGAAAGTCAGGTAACTACTGCTGCCAGCCGACAAACAAAGGTCAACTGCTCTTCTAACACCCACAAGAAGGGGGACGATAAGAGAATACAAAAAAACTGTGTGCGATACCTAAAGCATAAAGAAAACCCTCATCTTTTGGCCTCAGCCAACTCAGTCCTTGAGCAGAGGGGGTGGTTCGTAAAGAAATTCGGCAAGATGGTTCTTCAAGAAAAACATAAATATTTGAAGAATTATTTGAATTTATTCAAAAAAGGAGTGATTTACTTCGGCTGTGAGATAGCCTCCTTCGGGTATGTTGACAAGATGACATTGGGTCCCGAAAGAAAAGGAATTACATTTGGAATCGATCAGCGGAATTGAAAGGAAGTTACAAAATGGGATGACAAATTTTAATACAGGGGCTGAACTTCCGAGAATTGAGCAGCGGCCTGTCCATAATAACACAATCAAAAGCAGAAAGCAGATAGATGTCCTCAGAGAAGGTCAAGAATATAAACAACTGTCGAAGTAAGGCGTCGGAAAAGAGGGTCTAGCGCAGGGAGGGGGAGGGGGGGGGTGAGAGGATGAGTTGAAAAATGTCTGGAACGAGTCGAGAAAGGTATACATTTTACGCTCAGAAATTCACTAACGCAACCATGGGGTTAAAGGGGATTACAAAGATAACAGACCACTAGGAAGGGGCCAAAAATAAAATTCAACCAGGACACGGGCGGTCGGAATAGCAAAAGAAGAGAACCAAACAATAGGGTGGGGTTCTAAATAGGAGTCACATAGAGGACTTACCCAAACAGGCCGCCGAAACACATTAAAATCCTTAAATTAGGCCACATAAACCAGCGCACGATCACATTCTCACTGGCATCGGAATGACTACTGGCCGGCACTCCATTATTATGATCTGAGCACTGTACATAGTATAGACAAGGAATAACAGAATATGACTATAGAAAAACAAGGCAACAACTACAAGAATCAGCCTGACTATAGCATACAGAAAAAGGATTCAAGTCCTACCTCAAATCCTTGACAACGTGAAAACGTCAACGAAAAAGCAAAAACGTGGTCAACACCTCGAGTGTACAATTCTTACTGCCCGAAAATGTGCTCGGCGCGTCTACCACCGGTAGAGGGGATGCTACTTACAAACAAGACAAAAAACAGAGGGAAGCGAACGTGCTGAAATTCAGATGGGGTTCTCCGCGGTCCCGAGAGAGAAGCCGATAGTTCCACAGGTCTCAGCAACTCTGTCCCCTCGAAGTGTTATGTAGTGTATGGCCGCGGCCAGCGCCATAAGAGCGATAAAAATGGTTGCAAAGCACTTTTAAGGCCACGTTGCGTCGCATGTAGTGCTTAGGATAATTCCATGGAACTACCCCAAACGAATAGGTCCCACGACCAAATACGAGATATTCTTTGCCAGAAGCATGAATCTTTAAGTTATCCATGTAAAATATATAAGTTACATGCTTACGAACATTAGTTCCGCCGCAGAGGTATCCATGAGAGTTGCGAAATGTGAGAGATAGTGGCAATAGTGTCATGCGGGAAAACCTTTAGGCTTTTCACCAGACAGATAATGAGTCTATCGGAAGTTGAATCAAAAGCTTTCTGGTAAAAAATCCAGGCCATTGACAGACTGCGCTTGTGGTTTGCAGCGTCTTTGCGGACGCTCCTGTCGATCAGCAGGTTTTCCCGACAGCCTGTTGCGCTCTCTTTTCGCTCCTCGTTGTTCGTAAATCTCACTCCACACAGATACAATTATCCGAACAATCCTGTCTTCCAGAATAGATGTAAAGATCTTATACTATGTGATCAGACAAACTATTGGCCTGTAGTTCTTTGGGTTGGACGAGTCGCCTTTTTTCGGTAGGAGTACAGTTCGCCCTAACACCAGCAACTGTAGAATAGGGACCTCCGACTTTAAGTATGAGATAAAGATGCGAGTCGAGTGTTGATGTGTAGAAGAGAACTTCTCTCACCAAAAGTTCTTAATACAATCTGAACCAGCAGCGGAGAAATTGTCTGTGCCCCTTAATGCTTTCTTAACCTCCTCAGCAGTAACTGGTGGGCATTCCCTCTCGGATGTTATGAGGTTATTGCACAGATCCTTGAAACGTATGATGTTCTTAGTGCCTTCAATCAATGGATATTCCACTTCGTAAATCTCTTACAAAAATGTCTCGACTTCTTCGGGCTTTTTTTGAAAAAACCAGAAGGGTCTCTAAAAAGGCGCGATGGGTCAGCGAGAAACTTTCGATTTTCCCTGACCCATCTTCCCCTCTTTCTGATTCTCCTCCTTGTGTCAGATGGTACTTGTGCTCTGTCAAACATTCGCTACTTGATGGTCATCAGCTTTGATATTTTCAATGTATGATTATCCACTGAAAAGGTGATGTTTTGCTTCTGGCAAATAATATCTCGTAGATGCTTTAAGTATCGTCAAGGGGTACACACGAGAAATCAGTATCGATTTTCGATTGATAAGTGTTCCGAAATTGATCCGAGACGTGGATGGATAGCAAGTATGGCAAAGAACCTGAGCTTGTCAACGGAAGTGCTATAGCTCAGCGCTGGAGAGGCCCACAAATACTTGGACGTGCCCAAGAGCCGTATTTAGGATACAACATCAGGGGAGGAGGTTCGCCAAAGCAGAAACAAACACCTTCTCCGATGGATTTAGTCGTAGGACCTATTCGTTTGAGGTAGTTCCATGGAATTATCCTAAGTACTGCATGCGACGCAATGTTGTCTTGAGAGTGCTTTACGGCCATTTTTATCGCTCTTATGGCATTGGCCGCGGCCATACACTCCATAACGCTTCGAGGGAACAGAGTTGCTGAGAACAAGGAGTGCCGAATCTAGTGGAACTAAAAGTTCTTGACAAGAGTACCTAACCAACACGCAAGACCAGACATCGTGCTCCTTGACAAACATGGCCGAACTATATTCTTGATCAAATTCTCGGCTCCGGCCGACTACAACATCAGAGGCAAGGAAATCGAGAAAAGGAAGAGGTAAAAAGATCTTTGAGAAGTGGATAGGACGCTGAGAAGTGGAAAGACGCAATAAAATAACTGGTGTATAAAACATAAGGTTTATCACTACTTACGGTACAACGAAGATTGCCCCTCTTGGTGATAAGACACTTTAAGATGCAGTCTGGACGTACCGGGCAGTTGATTAGTCGGACCTTAAGAAAGGCTTGTTGATCGACGGGTGGAGCGGTTCCCCGGATAGTGGCGGCGTTCCAGCAGCCGACGAGGTTGACGAATATGGTAAGACATACTGCGGTATGTACCCCTGGCCAGTAGTTATGTTTGGATATTCTCGCGTAAGTTTTCACTGAATCTAAATGTCCTGCCGGAATATAATCGCGATTTCCCTGCAAAACTTGAGATATAATTTTTTTGTTGGTACGACTAGTTTTCAAGGGTTCGAGTCTGGTAATAGATTTTGTTTCAATGAGAGGGTTTTGTAAAAGCAGAGTTGCGAATCTTCAAATCGCCATTTCTCGTGTTTCTCCGGTATTTTTCTGACTTTTCTCATTTTGGTTCAGTACCACTCGTCATTTTTGCCGCCCACGTCCTCTCTTGGTTTTTCTGTAACATAAGCTGACGCGAACGTGATTGATTTTGCTGCCTATCTTGATCTCGAAAGAGCGTCAGGAACATAATTTGAACTTCCTATTCGACTCATGACTTCGTGGTAATATTCAAGAAGTTCTAAAGCTCATCTGGATAATCGGACAGTTCGCAGTGGTCCTGATTTCGAAAAAGCTGGCCAAAAATTCAACAATGAACCTTCGATTCCAAGGTTCAGTTCAACCTTGTTCCATACATAGGGCCCTGGTGAATACATCTGCGGAAGAGTCTGCACCTTATATCAAGTTCCTTCTCTTGTGCGTGAGCGCTTAGTAACTTATAGCTGGAAAGCTGTGTGGTTGTGTTTTCTTACGTCTTGCGTTACAAGTGAACTGGCTGTCATCGTTACGAAAAAATTTTATTAGTGAAACTCGGCATCTTCGGATATGGATGGGACCCTCCCAGGTGAGTTTAACATTTCAATAATGCTGCATTGTGAAATATTCGTGTTTATTATATGCATGATGCAATATTGACTGAAAGAGGATCAGTTCCGACAACATGCTCAGCAAACATGGTTATATTACAGTTATGTAGCTGTTCAATAACACAATGTAACATGCTACATAACTGGTGACTTTCACATGACTCACCTGTAACGAAAAATGTCCGCCTCAAGGTTATTTACCAGTACTATAACTTGTGTGTTACTCTGTTACGTAAAAGTTTTTTAACACGCATATAACCATGTTATGATATTTTAATGTTATATACAAATTTTATACTAGTTACGGAACCGTATTCTAATGCTATGTGATAATTGGGTCACAGTTCTGCAGCAGCCTTCCCAGAAAACATGGTTATATTACAATTATATAGCTGTCTAATAACAGATTTTAAAATGCTACATAACTGATGAGTCATTGGTGACGAAAAATGTCCGCCTCAAGATGAGATACCAGTTCTATAACTGCTCTGTGACTTTGTTACGTGAGATTTGTAACACGTATGTAACCATCTTATAAAGCTTAAAATTATAAAGAGAATCCTTAAAAATATATAATTACACATAATACATGATCCTTTTCAAGATACACATACATCTACTCATGATTAATTGGTACATCGTAATTTTTATCACTTGAATAACAATTAAAATTTGGCACGCAACGGAAGGGATTCGAACGCACAACCGAAGGCACGCTAATCAACGAGCCTAACCATTCGTCTTTCGAGACTAGTTGCAAGGAGCTTGATGAAACAGGAATGGATTCTCAAGCACATGAAAAATTAGAATTATATGCGCTCGGGTATTTGTGTCTAGCATTCGAAATGCTTTTGCTATTATTCATTTCAATAATTATGCAGATTTGAAAGGGAATTGAACAAATCAATTTCTTTTAGATCCCAGTTAACCAATGCAACCTCATATCCCTAATTTATAACGTTATTAAGAATAGATGAAGATTAGATTACTCAGAGCTCTGTTGGCTTTGAGGTACACATTCTCATCGTGGCATTCGCGCTTCACGCTCGACTTTTGACGGAAGTTTTTATATGTAAGTTTATTATCTAAGATACCTCCACAAGAGAAATCGAATGCGCTGTATTTGAAGAAAAAAACAGTTTATCAAAAACCGATTTGATCCGTTATTTTTTTGTTGAGTTATCATGTTTACAGGAGGACGGACATAAATACAGACACCATCGACAAAACAAGATTTTCGGCTTCAGGGGGTCCTTAAACGTAGAGATCCGTTGAAAATTAAAGATGCGGAATTTCGGGTGATGCTAATACTTTCTAAATCATAAATGACGAGAATGTAATAAAATTTTTGATTTTCAAATATGGGCTATACAGTAAAAGTTTGATTTCTTCATTTTTTCATTGGAATTATCATGATAATTCAAAAAGTTGTATTCACGATCTTGTAGGGCTTCCAAAAAGAAACATTCTGTCTCTCTGACTTGCTTTTCAATCTTGCGGTTATTGGCTGAAAATTATCATTTTCTTTTATATTATTTAATTTTGAAAATGCCACAACTGTGACAATTTTGTAAAAAAAAAAAAATCATTCGGATAAATTGTTCCACTCCTTACGTAATACGAGAAGACATACTCAGAATTTTTTAGTCTTGGAAAAAAAGTTCAAAAAAGTTTTCAAAATTCTCCCCCTCTTTCTTTTTTTATCCGAAAGAACTGGTTAACGAACTTGACTTGTCTTCTTCTTCTTCTTTTTTATTCATAATGTGTCCCTTAAGGGTTTACATGACTCCCGTTCCTTTACATATATACAACCAATTTTCTTCTTTTCTCTTAGCCTAACTTATTTTCTAATATATACATATTTACACATAACCTTATTATTTCTACGCATAACGCCTAACGCAACGAGATGGGGTGTCTAAATTACGACGAGCGAGCGATTGATTGAGAGAACTACGAGTGATCGAGCGCTCGAGCATTTTTATATGTTATCGATTTGAGAGTGCGAGCGAGAAGGAGAGAGCGCAGCTTACCCTTATTCTACTTAAATCTACTTATTATTACAGTACAATTTTATCTACCTTATTTTAGTGTGACTTCCGTTTCCTTTTCC
>WSXT02096316.1:0-11571 GCA_011762715.2 Neuroterus valhalla
GCAAGGCGGGAAGGAAAAAGAGAGGGGAGGGAGAGAGAGAGAGAGAGAGAGAGAGAGAGAGAGAGAGAGAGAGAGAGAGAGAGAGAGAGAGGGAGGGATTCTTGTATTCTTATCTCATTTCCAGGAGTCATCTTCCTTAATATTTTTTTCAGAACCGCACTGGTGTAAATGAAGAAGTGATTAAAAATTTTTTTGGCATTTACGGCAAAGAGAGATGAAAGAAGTTGGACATTTTATATACTATAGTAAAAAGAAAACGAAACCCTCCCTTGCATGCGGATGTCGCTTACTCCGACTAATTCCTTTATTTATGAAAAGTTTCGTAAACATATTGACATTTTTTTCTCCTGGCTGTAACCTTCGAATAACGGATCAGAGACTTTTTTGAGGAAAAACTCTCGTGACTTTTCCGGATGCGGACAAGTTTCGAGGTGCAGTTTTCGCAGTGGAGAGAAAATAGTTGGAAGAGATAGCCCTTGTAAGGAAAGATGTGGTCGGTGTGAACTGGAAAGAAATGTTTGGTGGTAGAAAAAACCTTCAGAAGCGAAGGATGAGATAAATGGTTTTAGCGATTTGAGAGCCTGAAGGCAACCATCCCAGCATTGCTTTCCTGGATTCGCATCTACAATTTTAATTGATTTGAATTTAAATAGCGTCGCTACTAACCAAATTAGCAAACCGATGTCCAAATATCGCTTTGCTTCCTAAATTTCATTGAATATACTTCCTTTTTCATTCAGAATTAGAAAGCACCTACCTTTTTTAGCAGTTGCTTTTTTCATCATACATGCGTTAGAATATTTATAAAAATGAAATAAAAAATCAAGGAAACACGATTACGGAATTTATAGGTATATAAAAATTTTTGCTATCAGTATAGCTTGAAGGATAGCTTAGGGCATAAAAAAAATACATTGTGCATTAAGGGCACAAAGTTCCAAAAACCCACAAGGATGGATTTTGCCGAACGAGAAAAAAAGTTGCGTCAAATAGCACGCGCTAAATAGTGTGTTCTGCCTGGGGACTAAAGAAGCGGGCGCAAAAAGCTACTTTGCGCCCGGTTTGTCTCGAAGCGGAAAAATCCACTTCGTGACCACTTTATGTGTACGGAAAGCATACTTTCGGTGCAGGTTGCACAAAGAATATATTTTTTAAATCAACACCAGCTGAAAAAATTCCTTCGAAGGGAAATTTTTTCTAATATATAATATCAATTATTGTGCAGGAACATTTGCAAACCTTTCTTTAAATCGGTATCTCCGTTATATTTAAAGTTGACATTTCGTATTACAGCCCTAATTTCTCGGCATGCTCAATTTTATATTATAAAAATATAAGAATTTTTTAAATGATGTGAAAGTTATTCTTCTACTTATTTGCATGCTGCATGATGTAGCCGCGGAAGGAAATGTAATTTAGTTGCGATGGAAACTGAGTCTGAATTTTTTGCAGTTCCTATTGTACACCTATATTTATCTATGTTAACTTTTTTTAAAGTTAAAATGCTTTTCCCAGTGAGATGTTTGAGTGCTCGACTTTTTAATAACACAAGAGTGTCCAAATGTTTTCATACCTTTTTATGATGTAGGTACTGAATACGAAAAACTATTTGAAGATAATTGCAATTTTTCAGTTTAATAAATTACAGCAAAAGTTCTTTTGATTGTTTGCATAACAAAGCCTGATTGCTAGTATGAACAAATTTTGAATTATATGTGCAAGAAACATTTAAGTGTTCATATTATTTCACATAAGTGTCAAATTTTGGAAGCAATAAAAAAAGGGTCGTCTTTATTATATTCCTCACATTTTTTAACATTCGATTTCGACTCGCATTGCGACTAACAAAGAGTTAATTAATGCACATGTGCGAAACCTTTATTCTAATCTATGCAAGAACCACTTTATTAAGCAAACTGCTGTTCTTCTGCCTTACATAAAATCTAGTTAGATTGTTTTGGTATCCAAGCAAAAAGAAATTTAAGGAAGCTTTGAATTCTAATAATGAGAAAATCGATGTGATACCTTGATGGAAAGTTTGATTAAATTTTCCTCATAATGAATTTCCTCAATAATTTACCGGGTGATGTTCCACTTCCAGAATCACTCTTACTTTTTACTTTTATTTAGAATTGAAATTTAGAGAACTTTGCATGTGAATGATGGTTGAAATTCAGAAAACAACTACCAATAGTTTGAAGAAATGAAAATAAATATAGCAAATAAAAAAGAGGGTGCTTCGAGTCCATAAACCTTTAAGAAGAAATAGGATAGAAATACTTGAGAATAGATGGAGAAATTGTTATATGGTGAACTTAGATGAATGTATGAGTACAAATAATAGGAGAATGCAGGAGTATCAAGACAGCCAGTAGAATTAATTACAATACGCGGATGATTCTAAGGAAGGTGTTCTTGATGGAACATCCGGTCCGTATTACTGTCTAATGAGATCTCGTTAAGAGAAACCGAACTGTTTGCCAAAAGCACGCAAGGTTTCCGCGTCTCGTCCTCCATATAATAACAAATTATTGTTGCTTAGAATTCAGATGTAAATTTAGGTGTATTCATTCTACACATTATAAAGTTTGTCTAACTTTTGCTGCGTCTTATTTTTTGCAGGTTTTACTTAAGCCTCTACCGGGGCTTATGTAATTTTCTTTTGTTCACAATTAAATTTGAGTCTTATTGTCTGAAAAATGTTGCGTCCAAAACAAGAATCAATATTCAAATAAAAAAAAGCCCATTTTTTCTGTTTATGCTTTTGATTAGAAAGCATAGAAACTCCTACTAAAATCTTGAAAACAATTTGCTCGAATTGTAACTTTTTCCATAATAATAATGAGAATTTTTTGTATATTTGCTTGACATTCCTCAAATTTAGTTAAAATTTGAGAAAAAAAGACACTGTACACCATATTTTATACGCATATGAGGAATTGTAAAATTAGGCGAGAAAATGTCAAACAAAGTGCACACATATCTAATACTTTCTAGGTTAAATTTTTATGACGTAAAAAACTATGCAGAAAATTTTGATTAATAGATAGTAGGAATGCATTCTTTATGTTTGAAATTATGGACTCTGATTACACAGCTCCACAAAAAAAAATCTGAAAAAGCTTCCCGGTAGCAGACCAGCGAGTTAAATCGTTTATTCTTAATAAAATAATTGATTTCCAAACCAAGAGGGGGTTAACCCGCCTACTCTGAATCCACCTCACCTCTCGAAACTACCCCTACCAAACCACAAGCAGGCTCACCCTCCTGACCTTGAGAACAGCGAGTTAAATCGTTTATTTTCATTAAACTAAGTTATTTCCATACCGGGAGGGGGATCATCCGCCTACCCCGAATCCGCCTAACCCCTAGAAAATACCCCTACTAATCCACAATTAGGCGAACCCTCCTGACCTCGGGGAGAGCAGGGTAAATCGTTTATTTTTATTAAACTAATTGATTCCCATACCAGGAGGTGGATTACCCGCCTACTCTGAATCCACCTTACCCCTAGAAACTACCCCTACCAAACCACAAGTAGGCTCACCCTCCTTACCTTGGGAACAGCGAGTTAAATCTTATTTTTGTTAAACTAATTGATTTTCATACCAGGAAGGGGCTTACTGGACTACTCTTATTCTATCCCACCCCTAGAAACTACCCCTACCAAACTACAAGCAGGCTTACTCTCCTGACTTCGGGAAGAGCGAGATGTATGCCAGAATCCCCTGGGAAATGAAAAGAGCTCGATAAACAAGAAGCTTCTGAGCGACATGAAAAAAAAATTTTAAGTTCTAGGTTGCAATATGACTTTCAATTGCACTTCTTACATTCACATATTAATTTTTTCCCAGCGAAACTAGGGGACTTCAGCGAAGAACATGGAGAAAGATTCGTCGATCATTCGAAGACAAACAAGTCAGATATCACAAACGAAACAAGAACCAATAACATTTCCTGTTATTCTTCTTTTATTTTCAATTAAATTGGACACCACAAGTAAGCTAAGCACCCTACAAATTTATTTATCTCAAGAAAAATGAGCGATCAAACTCGGTGTTCCGAGAACCACATAGTGGTTTCGTAGGAATGATTTTGAGGGGTTAGGGGGTGGATAGATAGCTTTAAGTTAGATTAGAGGATTGGTGGGCTAACTCGCTTGTGGTGTGGGATTCAATCAGAAAAAAAGACTCATCTTATAAAAAAGTGCCTTCAATAAACGATGTTCCCAGAGTCAGGTGTGTTAACCTGCTTGCGGTTTAGTAGGGGTAGTTTCTAGGTGTGAGGTTGATTCAGGGAAGGTAAGTAAGCCCCCTTCTGATATGGGAATCAATTAGTTCAAGGAAAATAAGCAATATAACTCGCTGTCCCCAAGGTCAGGAGGTCGAGCCTACTCGTGGTTTCGTATGGGTAGCTTTTAAGGGTTAGGGGGATTCAGGGTAGGTGGGTAAGCCCCCTGCTGGTATGGAAATCAATTAATTCAAGAAAAATAAGCGATTTAACTCGCTGTTCCCAAGAACAGTGGGTGAGCCTACTGGTAGTTCGATGAGGGTTGTTTCTGGTGCATTTTTTGAGGTTATGAAGAATCTTGACGTGATGGAGTAAAACAGACCTCAGATTCAGAATCAGCGACCCCGAAAACATAAGATCAGCATGGTCTGGTACCGGAAGCAATTTTTCGATTTTTTTTGTGCAGCTGTGTTATGAAAGAATAAATTTTATGGTAATAACAAATTCTCAAAAGAAAATACTCCGTGGAGTATTTTTTATTACTGCAGGAACATAATTATTCAAAAAACTACAATGTTAATAACAATTTTCAACGTTAAAAAATGTTAACCGCTCGAGAATGTAAAATAACGCTATCTCGGGAGAGGATAACATCATTTTTAACACCCACCAACTATACTTAGTCGATAATTATTTCATTGATAATTCTTTTCAACCCCTCTACTATTACTACAGAGCACAAAAGCTTGTGCACATAGATTTGAATCTTGAGACTCTCATTGAGAAAATAAGTAACAAGTCCACTGAAAAACTCGAGGCATCACAGGGGAATCTCTCAGAAAAATTAGACCTAGCTTCAAAAGTGATTTTCCAACATTCACATTGTCTTTGTGTTTCGTAGTTTGTACAGGTTACACAGTTTGTAATAAGAGCACTCTCAAAGATTCCATTCCGCAGTAGTATCCATGCACCCTCTACATTTTTGTTGACTAATTCTGTCTTCCAATCATCTTTGTGACACCCTAAATATTTATCCAGCTTTTCAGGATATACTATTCGTGCTTCTGGTTTTTGAAAATTCTATGTTCTGACTCACGTCTGATTCGATTTTTAAATAATTTTTCTTTTCCTCCATCCATGATCAAGGTTCATTTTTGAAACTTTGCATGAAAAAGTGATCCGATCCGCATTCAGAATCTCTCATGACCCTTACATCTTTTGAAAGCCCTCTCAATCTTTCGTCCTCTACAACAAAGCCGATCATGCTATGACCTCCGCCTCTGCACCAAGTATACAAGTGTATCATTTTGTGCCTAAACCGGGTGTTCATAAAGAACAAACCCTTATCTAAGTACGAACTGATCAATTTATCCCCATTACCATTCGTTTTTTGGTCTCCGAAATGACCAAGTACTCTGTCAGTACCTTCGCGTTGCAAAGCAACCCAACCATTCATGTCTCCGAGTAATATTATTCTTTCGCTTCAAACACAAGTTTCTGTTATATCAAACGAGTCCTAGAAGATGTTTTTTGCCTCTTCACTGTAAGAACGAAAGCATAGCATGCTACAATTAACAGTCTTCTGATTCCCACTTTCATTCGATCCCATAATAATCTAGGAGATACACACTCATATATTTTACCATGCTCTTTTGCTTTCTCATTCATTATTAGGTCAATTCCTTGACTAACGTGTGATTCCTTGTCTGCTCCTGGCCAGATAGTTCGAGACCGTTCTCCACCTTATTAGTCTCACAACCCTTTTTCTTTGTTTCCGTCACGCACGAAATAACTAGCTTCCTTACGCGCATAGTATCCCGTAACTCATTTTCCTCAAGATCATTCACAACTCTAGCATTCCACACACCCAGTCTCCATTCTTCACCTTAAATAAGGAAAGTGACAGTCCTATCATCCGAGGCTAAATTATAATCTGTGATATTCATTGTGTAAGTTACTCACTAAACACTAACTTCAAGCGAGGAAAGGTTCCGTAATTAAAGTCATGTCCCAACAAAGAGCTAATTCGTCTCATGGTGATTATCAATCCATAATGTTAGTCACACCAAACATCCAGCCATGTGAATGAATGTATAGAAGGAAAAAGGTAGGAACAAATGGAGCCAGAAGAAAACGAGTTATTATTGTTTTAGTTGCACACTGAGGAGGACACAGTCTCCTGCAGTATGGTCATGGAGAAAATGAAGACCAAGCCCGGTCCGACGAAATGCTGAGATCAACATTTTTTTTCTAAATACAAAATAAATACGTCAACAATTTGATTGAAAAAAAAGCTTCAACTAGAAAAAGATGAAAATTCCAATTATATTCGAAGAAAATCCTGATGAGATTCAAATTAATTCAAAATAGGACTCGAAAAGAAAATCCAACTAAAATCCGATAGAAAACCAACTTGAAACTGAATGAAATCTGAATAAGATATATATTGAAAATCCCGTTGTGATGTTTTTTCGGAAATGGAATACATATCATTTTATAAAGTTTGAAGCTTGAGAAGTTGCAAATGCGGCAGCACTGTAGAACTCTCAACGTCATTTTTATCCAAAAAGCATACATTTTTGAATGCAACTCCAAATCTACAGGCCGAAAAAAATTTGTTACACAAATATAATTTTCAAATAACAATCAGATAAAATATTTCCAAGGAATTATTACTCGTTTTTGAAAATTTGGTTCGTGGATGGAAAACAGAGTCTTTTGTTATAACTGATCGGGGTTACTAAAATGAGAATCTCAGAATAGAATCCTCTAATTGAATGAAGATATTCAAGAGTATTTTGTCGGAATGGTATTGCTGAATTCTCTTCTTCTATTGAGGAACTTTCCTTTCAATTTCTAAGAATTTCGTTATTACATTTGGATGTTGGTAATTGAGAAGAAATTGAAATTTCATTTAGTCTGAGTTAGGTTTTCTTGATTTTGCTGAGAATGATGGCAGCCAAATTTCTGAACGCTTTACTTTTATCTCATACCATCTGATACAAACCGTGTGGAAAAATGTCCTGGCAGTCTGTTTACAGGTCTGTCTCAGGTCTGGATTGTCTTGTCTGGAAGATCTGGTCTGGCCCTGGTCTGACGCTAGCCTGGTCTAGGCCTGATGCTATCTAGACCGTCTAGTCTGGAAGGCCTGGCCTGGCCCAACCTTGGCACTGACCAGCGAGCCCAAGACAAAAAACAATCAAAGTTCCATCAGCAAATTTTTGTTGACACGTTCCAAAAAAGTTACAGGGCGTTGAAAATGATAGAAAATAATAAATCATCACTATCAAAACAAGACTTTTTTTTCCTTATACCCCGTCGGTCTGGCCTGACCCAGGTTTGGCGCTGATCATTCAAAAAAGTTACAGGATGTTCAAAATGGTAGGAAATAAGAAATTTAGACTATCAAAACAAGACGCTTATAGGGAAAAATGTTTGTTTCCCAATCCATTAAAAAATGAATTTTCTTGATAAGCAATTTGGATATATTGACAATAACTCTCGGCTGACCAGCACATGACTAGGAGCTGGCCAGTCCGTACCTAGTGGCTGACTAGACGGTCCAGCTTGGGGCTAGTTAGTGAAAACGTTACACTTCTGGTCAGGCCCAGGCCAGACCGTCTAATCAGCGCCAAGACTGAAAACCAGAAGGTCTGGTCTGGTCCAGGCCAGAGCCAGGAAATTTTCCCCACCAATGAATTGGTGGGATTTCATACCATGCAATTTCAAAGAAATATCATATATATTTCAACCAAATATTATGTCTCTGTTCATCTGTCTATTATTCGAAACAATCGCGTTAATGAATAAATTCTGAAAAGAACTGAGGATTTCATGAGTCCAAGATGAAACATATGATGAGCATTATTTTTCATCTGATCTAAGACTGTATAGACTAAAATTTTTCCAGGATAAGAAAAAAGGCGCTTTTAATAAAAATAAAATGAATTATCTTAAGAGTTGTATCAATCCATAACGTCAGTCACTACCAAATACAGTCATGTAAGAGAAGGTACAAAAGGAAGGTAAAAAGGAAAGAGGTAGAAACAAATGAAGCCAGAAAGGAACGAGTTATCATTGGTTAAGTTACATACTAAGGAGAGCACAAGCTTCCTGCAGTTTGGTCATTTAGGAATGGAGACCAAGCTCGTTTCCGTGAACAGATAGAAATAACTCTTTTTTGTAAACGCGTATTTAGGAGAGCGATATGGACGCATGTGTTTACCATCAAATCCTCGTCTCGACTGCGAAAAGGGTCACTTGAAAATTTGATTGGAAACCACCCGCCATTATATAGGAAAAACCTGTTGGAAATTCCTGCAAACTGCCCAAATACGATCTAGTTGGATTTTCTACAAAATAATTTAGCTTCATTGAAGAAAAACTTGAATTTCAAAGGAAAGCTTCTAACTGTGGTCACGACAAAAAAATACGAATTATAAAAAAAATCATTCATCTACTAAAGAAAGTTTCAGGACAAGTTTAAAGGGCAAATATAAGGTACTCGTCTTCGTATAATCTTGTAGGTTTGCCGACTAGAGATTCTTCTATATTGAAAATTGTCACTTTCACAGAAAAAAAAACAAAATCTGCCCACTACGCGGGCACATTCTCATGGCGTGCTACGCGCGCGGCTCACAAGTTTGAGCGCGCCTAGGGCGCGCGTCATTCGGATCTCACGCTGCACGCTCATAAATGTATTTACCTCGCGCTGCGCGCTCGGCTACATACGTGCTTGATTCAGTTTGCAGCGTTATGCGTAGACAGAGTTGCAAATATTGCAAAACTGCTGGAAACCTCCAAGTAGTTATAGGCAACTATGGCCCGCCAGACACTGTTCGTTTTCTCAGACGTCTTGCGCCAACCCCCTTCTTCCCCCTGCCTGATAAGATAAGATGAGCGTCTGAGGTCGTTGCCCACACGGGGCCTTGTGTTCATTTCCTCAGTCTATGAATAGAAGATAAGAGATGTGATTCCTGTGGAATTTGTCTAGAAATGTTGGATGTTTGGAAAACCTGAATGACGTAGTATTTTGAAGTGTGTCTTATAGTTCACGATTATTTAAATTAGCGCAATTCGAAAGAAATAGGATAAATGAGTTAAATAAATAATTTATTGAACAAATCAAATTGAGTTATATCCAAGATAATTTAATTCTGAGATTAGTTTTAATGATTATAACTTAGAAATAGAAAACTAAAGTATGAATTAAACATTAAAAATCCAAATCGATCTTATTTTCTAACGCAATGAGGATAAGGATAAAATAGCGAAATGCAAATACAGGATATAAAGTATGAAAAATGAATCAATAAATAATTCGAATATATACTATACAAACTAGAAAGTAGAGATGGGCGATACCAACTACAGTATCAATGCATGAGTACTTCGATACTCTGAAATAACTCCGATACTTGTATCGGGGTATCGGTCACTGGGGTATTGATACTCCGATACGATGAGTAAACCATACCGAATATCCCTAGTAATTTTAATCCATATAAAAACCTTCTTATAAGATTTTATCAAACACATTCTTACAAGGAATTTCAGTTTCTTATAGGGTTTAT
This sequence comes from Neuroterus valhalla, assembly GCA_011762715.2. Lineage (NCBI taxonomy): Eukaryota > Metazoa > Arthropoda > Insecta > Hymenoptera > Cynipidae > Neuroterus > Neuroterus valhalla. The sequence continues at coordinate 9,804 of WSXT02096316.1, forward strand.
ATAAGGTCACCTTAAAAGTAATCGAATTCTTATAAAAAATTAAGGTTTCCTATAAGGTTTCTATAAGGATCAAAATTGAAGGGGATAATAGTGATAACTAATACCTAAAATTTGGTAATTGAGAAATATACATTATTGCGCACATTTGAGGAAAAAGATATGTAAAAAGTGATCACTTTTTTCAGAAAATGTTTATTAGTGATTTCGCAAACTATTCCACCAGTGTGAGCAAACCTGAACGAACTTGAAGCTCCCTCTTCATGTTCTGCCCGATTGAATTTGACGTGACGTGACGTTTTGGAACATATCATATATACGAGATGGTAGCATAAGTATGACCGTCGACCGATCACATGATATCCTAATCTAAGCAACGGTTCCTTGTTCCTTGGACTCTTCCCGTTAGTCATTCTTTTGCCAGTTGCATCGTAGCTGTTTGTTAGATTCAAAGTTATGATTATAATTTTTCTTCTATAAAAACAAAAAATAAAGGAAGTTGTTCAGGTAATTTGCGTCGAAAACTTCAAATTACGCGTTGTTAATAATTTATCTACTGCTGCTGGCTTCCGTCAAGGTACAGCTCAGATTCGACTGGCATCTGCGGTTTCGTGGAGTTGTGTGTCCTTCACAGTATCGAAACTTTAGGTATCGATACTGGTATCGCCCATCTCTACCTATTAGAGAGCGTGAACCAGCATCGTTATATTCATGGCCTTGTAATTCGGAAATTTTTAATTTTCCGGGTATATCCTTTTGATGACACATTCTTTATATAATTAAAAACGAAAATATGGAAGAGAAAAAAACCAATTTTTTCAACCGTCTTGGGTGGAATACCTCCTTGATTTGTTCGGAGCTTGTGTCAATTGTCCAAAAGTTCATTTTTTCATTTTTATATTCTTTTTTTATAAATGAATCAGAAACTACTTGTCCTATCAAAAAGTTAATCTGACCAAATCTCCAGATTTTTTTTTTGTGCACAATTTTAGTTCATTTATATTTTCCCGTACCTTACATAGTTTCACCAAAAAAATGAATCTTTATATTTTTCATTATTTTTTGTGCGACCAGAATTCGAATTTTAGATTTTTTGAGAAAACTCGAAAAGTTGTGAAGACCATCCTGAAAAGCTCTCAAAAAGAAAATGTTTTTCTCTTCCAACGTTTTTTCATATCTTGAGCTGGCTAACGAATATGACCTGTCTTTTTGGTCCCTCAAAATATGTACCAAAGGGCAATCTAATACGGTCATTCTGTCGAAAGTTATCGAGTACACAGATTACAGATTACAGCCTACAGACTCCAGACTACAGACAGACAGACACCTTCGTAAAAATCATTTTTTCGGACTCAGGGGGGCTCAAAACATGGAGATTTCATCAAATCTGCGAAAGTCAATTTTCACATAAAACCAATACCTTCTCATTCAGAATGGGAATGTAAAAATATTGAGGATACTCATTTGATCGAATATTGGAAAAATTAACTCGTATTTAGGAGAGCGATGTGGGCATGTGTCCATTAGGTCCTGGATTTCCCGAAATACCAAGGAGATCCATTTTCTTTGACAAAAATACAAACTTCGATCCAAACAAAATATTTTTCACTAAATAAAATTTTGGAGGAAAATTATTCACTACGTAGCGCGTCCCCAGGTTGCGGGTAGAGGAAAGGCCCCTGAGGTTAAACACACCTGAGGTTAAACACCCCTGAGGTTAACTGCGAATACAAGAATAAGCAGTCGCGGACAGCCGATAGGAACCAGTCGT